>WBMZ01013977.1:0-223242 GCA_013400975.1 Atrichornis clamosus
CCGGGGGAGGCGGCGGCGCGCCCTGCGCTCGGCGGGCGCGGGGATGTGCGAGGGGCCGCGACGGCCCCGCCCGGGGAGGAGCGCGGTGCGGGCATGAGCGAGGGAGGCGAGTCAGCACAGGGGCTCAGGTAAGGCGAGCTCAACGGGTAAAGGCCAAGCTGTGTGCGTGATGTGTTTCCGTAGAGTTTCCAGGCACCCAGCATCTGCAAAGGGAAGATTTGCATTTACTGGTGGGTTTAATGGCTGTTCCGAATGGAACAGCAGGAGGATAAGCAGTGTGGCACCAACAGTGCAAGGCTGTACACGGTGCCATAACGGGTTACAGCAGAAGAGCGGCAGCGAATACCGAAGGGAGCATTTGCCGGTTGAGATAAAGCCATGGGCTGTAAACGATCTACCGCCTTCCCTATGGGGGGAGTTCACGCCTGAACAGAAAAAAACACAGCTAGTGCCCTATTGCAGATCACTCAACAAGCATCTTAATAATGACTTCTGAGTGGTAAAAGGTGGAAGACAATATGCAAGGTAGAAAACATAACAGCAGAATCTTTAATCTGTCAAGCATATTGTTTGAGCTATTATTCAGAGTCTATATTACAGGACATTAGAGTTATTACTCAAAGCAACTAGGCAGATTTACCAAAAGAGGCAAAGTAACACTTGATCTACTTCTGGATAATGTACAAAACAGTTGGAGACACCAAACCAGCTTTTAACAATGAACCGTGGAATAAGGTTTTTAGAAGTAACACCATAAATTTCGATTTTACAAGTAGAAATTACCTTAAAATGAGAGGATAGTTAAAAGGCTAAAAAAGGCTGTAGATCACAAGAAAGCTTAAAGAGACTTTATCAGAGGTACAGAGAAAAGAAAAAAAAGTCAACTGATAAATTCAAAAGCACCCATTTCCCCCTTTTTGTCTTTTCCCATCCCCAGTATTCCTACTCCTCAAAATCACATACATGATTAAGAGCATGGGGGACAGCTGTAAATAAAAGATACTCTTCAAAAGTGGAAATCAGCCAAAGAAAACAAAAAAGCAAAGTCTTGTAAGTTCAACGTAAATTGGACAAGAACAAAAAGGTCTAAACCCAACTTGCCAAATGCATAAAGCTAGTAATAAAACTGCTTTCAAACACATCACATGTATGAAGCCTGACAGGAAACAGCTGGGCATGCAGATAATTTGGCTGTAAAAAGAGCACAAAAGAAAGAGAATCAGAAAAGGTTAAACAAAGTATTTATGTTAGGATTCACAACCACAGAAAAGGTCAAAGAGGTTCTCAGACAAGTTCTGTAATTCTCAAGTGATACGTTTTGGGCACTGTCTCAAATTGAACAAGCTTCAGAACATACAAATGAAAATTTTAAGAGGATTCCTCGGATGATAGTGGAAACTACAAACCTGTCAGTCTGATTTCTGTGCCTGGAAAATGCATATGTATTATACAGAATAACAGCTTTTTTAAAGAACATGCAAATAAACCAACATAATGAGAAAGCAAGGTAACACATAATTTTGTAGTAGACACTCACAAGCACCAAATTAAATAGTACTGCCTTACAGTTGTGTCCACAAAGACCCAGGTAAGAATGATCACACTGATACTGAATTTGCAAAAGACTCCTCACAATCCTTACCTAAGGCTTCAGAAAAATTTATGCTGTTGTGGTATAAGCGGAAAGGTCTACTTTGATTTAAAAAACCCAAAACTAACAAACAAAAACAATAAAAAATCAAACCCTGCTAAAAACCAAAGGAAATCAAGTAGAAAAATGAATGATTAGTTTTCAAAGTAGAAATTTGTAGCAAAGAAATCTTACTAGGACCTACTGTGCTGTTTAATGAACGTGAGGTGTCAATGTTTGCAGATAGTAACAGCACTTTAATGCTGACCACAAACAGATACAAAAGGATCTCTCAAATATTCAGTGTCAATGCAAAGTAGATGGGAAAAAAACCCCCAGACTGTAAAAGTCCTGTGATGCATATAAAATTAGCAACTGCTGCCCCCAAAAAGACAGATTTTTTTCATAGTTCTCTGAAAACACGAGCTCAAAAATTAGCAGCACTGAGGGCAAACAAAATGTCAGCAACAATATAGAAAAAACAGATTCTAAAAGAAGATGATGTGACATCTTGGCATGGGCATATGGTGCACACAGATCTTGAAAACAGCATGCCGAGCTAGTCACCTCCCTGGCAAAGAAAAGGAAGAACCATAGATTTTAGACTAGTGATAAGGAAAAATAAAAAAAAATACAACATGTATGAAAGCTGTTCCAAGTAAACTTTTCAATTTGGAGAAAGAGAACTACTGCAACAAGATAAGAGACCTACAAAAATCACATAATGAGTGGTCAGTGCCACTCATCTTAGCTTTTAGTTTTTATTTTCTGATAAATACAAAGGAGATCAAGTACAAAGCTGGATAGATCTCCACTTGGTCAAATATTAAATATATTTTAAATTGATTTTTAATAAACATCTGATAAAAATACATTTATAGATGCACTGAATAAAAAAAGGATTTACCTTGCAAATTTTACTAAATCCTCGTTTTAACTACCTTGTATCTGAATTGTGTTAACAGCTATATATATGTATAGGTGACATTAATCTTTGAATACAATTTTTTTGTGTGTTTAAATGTATTCAGATCTAACACACGTGAACAAATCACAACCGGATTGTTGTGGCAGACATCCTTTTCTTCTAAACATTTTGATTTAATGAAAAAATGTGTAATTGTATTATTGAAGATTCTTAATCAATAATAGGCTTTTCTTAATTTTAATGATGTTAAAACCTCTGTGCGGTTCAGCAATTTATATGAGTATGACCAGTGGAAAATATTTCTGCTATAAAAGAGACAAGGCGCTCTTTTTCTCCCTCCCCCCCCCCCAATTTTTACATGGTACAAATGCTAATAGCACACATTTTGTTGCTTTTATACTAAGAATTTTGTAATCATTCCTCTTCTGAGGGAGTACACAGTACATAAATGAAAAATACCAGTACTGCTTTTTTTTCTTTTGGGAGAACAGAACTTTTCTGAAATTTTTCTCTCAAATTTTCAAAGTTAGATCAGACCTACAAGAAAAAAGAAAACAACTATTCCAACTAAAACAACAGGCAAACAATGCAGTTACATTTTCTTACAAAACTTCTCCATTAAATTACATTCATATGTTCTTAACAACAACACAAATCTTTAATTATCCAAACTATCCAATGTGGCAGTAATTAGTCTATGTTGATTCAAATATTGTGAAAAAAACCTAAATATTATTTTCCTCATTTAAACCCCAAAACCTACATTCTTTAAAATGCATTTTGCATTACAGAAAAAAATGGTTTAATTCTATAGATTTGTTTTTAAGTGTGAATTACAAAGAGTGAGTGACATAAAACATTCAGTTCCTTTCTTGATGATATGAATATTTGTCTTTCATTATCTTGATGTATTGCACGTATACTAAAAGAAACTGATAATTGAGGTTGTATTTTTCCCTTAACAACTGTTGCTATTGCTTTATTGGCCTCTGGCCACTGTAAACTAAGCTTTAGAAAGTCTCAGAAGATAGAAAGAGGACTTGAGGCATGCTTTAGACACTCAGGACTGTCTTTCAGGGCTTTCACCCACAGCTCGGGGGTTTATGCCACATCCGTAACTCCACCTGTCTCCAAGGACCTTTGTTGTCCTTCCTCCCTAACTGCATGTGGCAGGAGTGTCCAGATAAGGGCTCCAAAATCACTGCTTAATACAGAACACAGTAGGCATAATAATAGCATCAAAGCCATAGAAACATCTGCAGCAATATGTATATGTGGCACTCTGACTCGTCTGTCTTCTGTAAAAGTAATTTTGTGTATTCCATTGTTTTCCTTGCCAATCATTTCCCAATAGGACCTTGTAAAGTAATTATAAGCAAATAAAAATGTAAGCATACAATCTAACAGCAGGCATAGTGTAATGAGTATGGTAACATAAAGCCAAGAAGAAATAGAGGAGTAAGACTGAGGATTATGGTGTGAAGTTTTGAGGAAGTGCTATTACACAAGACAGAAAAATGCTGAACCAAACTAATCTTTACTTGGGTGTGTCTCTGAAGAATCTAAATAGATGTTGGAAAGGCTATCAGAGGGGAAGTTTAAACCATAGTCTTTTATGTTTTGGGGTGTCTGTATGGACAACATTTGATTAAGAAAAAAAGAGAAACATTTAAAGAATGTTTGCACATTTATAGAATACTAATAAACCAGATGTAACAGGTAAAGGTTCAAACTTTTTAATTAAACTGCACTGATTACAATCACTTTATTCATCATTCATTTAATAAAGAAATAGGACTTGCCACCTGACAGAAAAAAATGTTCTACTTATCTTCCTACATTTCAAACATTTCCAACATTTTTTCCCATAACTGAAATGGACAGAAATAACTATTTTGGGCAGCAGGTTTACTTTCTAGTATAACAGTGGCCAAAGAACTTGATCTCATCATGTATTGCTTTGTCCTCATAATTTGTTTAAACAGTAAGATGTCTTTTGGGAGGATACTGAAATATTTGTGAAGAATGGGTATTATGGGTTTTAAATGATTATGCATATAGACGTACATTGTTGCTAGGATAAAACAATGCTCAGATCACCTCTGGACTTTCCATAAAATAAACTAATCCTGAGTCTTATTTTCCAGATGTTCAGTCATTCTTTCCTGATTGCTTTCTATTTAGAGCATCTCTTGGACCTAGACTACAAGATAGTTCAATGCATGAATAATTTCTGCACAGAACATTGAAATAATGCAGCCTAAGAGACATTTTATCATCCTTCTGCAGTGAAATTGTTTAGTTAAACCTTTGACAAAATCTCTCCTTGCTCGTCATTTCTATGTGTCAGTACGAGCAGTTAAGTAAGAAAATAAACCCAAGATTGTCAATAGTCAAATAGTAAAGAATAAACATTTTTCTTGCTAACATTTAAAGTACGTTCACTTCCTGCACATCTGTCTTGAATTCAGGGCAGAAGATATGTTTGTTGTTCAAAGTTGTACTGCTGTTAGCAGAGCAAGCTCTGCTGCAGATAAAACTTCCAGTAAAATAAAGTCAAATCCAGATTACAAGGTTGGCCTCTACCAGCTGTTAGGTGAATCTGCCTGCCCTTTTTTTAGCTGTTTTTCCTATTACATTCTTTGTTGAGGGCTGTAATAGCAAGTGTCTTTGCCTTCCTTTTTTTTTTTCTGCTCCCTGCAGGTATCAGAGTGGGACAAGTAGCTCCATAAAATTCTGCAGATTACCAATGTCCCAATGTCCAAGAGAGGGTGAAAAAATGACTTATTAAATGAGGATATGAGAAAAGTCATCCAAAATTCAGAGGCAGAAATCTTTCAACAGAGCCAGGGCAACCACCAGGTGCTATGCAAAACCTTACAGAAAAATAGTTATAGTATTGCAGAAACACGGTGCATGAGATGACAAACCCTTTCAAGAGAAACTTTCTGAATTGGAAAAGATTACAGACATCTTCGAAAGACACAAAATTAGATATGCCATTTTTGACAGACTTTTACTTTCAACATTTACAAGGCATGCTCAGAACTAAGACAATTTTGGTGAAGCAAAGAGTAATTTCCATATATGAAATAAATGCTGGATAAAAATCCCACTGTGTAATAAATGTAGTATTTAGGTGCACGAAATACCAAATTTGCGTTTTTCCTGGCTGACATATTCAGTTTAATTTTTTCCTTCTATTTTTACACACTCACACAGAAGAACTTTCTGCTGTTCTTAACAGCACTTAGTAAGAGTCTTAAACACAGAGGAGGATGCACTGTGTCTTTATAAACAAGGGCATTGGGGAAGGCACTGACAACCATATTATCTGCAGCATAGCTGCAATTTCAAACAGTTGTTGCATTTCAAGTGCTGATAGACAACTTGAACAAAAAGAGACACCTTATTCACAAGACATGATCCCTAAATACAGACCCAGGCTTAATTATATTTTAACGTATGTTCATCATAGGATACTCTATGCAGTCAACTGGAATCTTGTATCTCTAATTTAAGCACACTCTGCATCTCTGAAACCTCAAGAAACCCCCAAAATATTAACGTTAAACCCCAAGTCTTTTCTCTAGGAAGAAAATCTGAATTACAAAGGAAAAAGAGGTAAGAAGTGCTCATTTGGCATTTCTCAAGCTTTGGCCATATCATGCAGCCAAATGTAGCAGTATTTCCAGTGGGAACATAATACTGGATAAAGGATATTTGTGGTATAGTGAAAATACAAAAGCAAGCAAAACGCCTGGATAAAGTGTTTCACATAGTTGATAGATGATTGCAAAAAACCAGGAATCAGTAAAACCTTGTGTGAAATCAGAGAAACCACTAGGACTCGTTTTTGTACTAATAACAGAGAAATGGCACTGCAACTAAAGAGACCAACATTTCTTACAGTTCTAGCCTTGACTGCATATAATGGCTGAGAGTTCTGTTAGCAATTAAAATACACTAAAAAACCCCCCATAACAACAAAAACTAACCTACCAAACTTTAAAGCACTACTAGAAAGATGTACTACAGTTCAGAACAAATGTGCTCTGATTACTGCAACTACTCCCTCCTCACTGTAAAAATATTTTAAAAGCAGACAGGCTCTGGGCATTTGTCTTACTAAACCTATTCTCAAAGCTGGGAGCAGACAAATGCAATTCTACAAGCAGACAGTTAACAACCACATTATCGAAATCTATTTAAGCTGTATTACAATATAATGAGATCTTCTATTAAATGCCATCTGATCAGATATGCAGACAATATTCTTGCAGACAATATTTCATCATTATTTTGTATCTTGAAAAGGAGATAAAAATACACCAAAACCCACCAACGAAACAGCAAAAATTTTATGATCTTAAATACAACATTTGACCAGGTCTCAAGTTATTTTAAGGTCTTCATCTAAACACAATATAATTAAAAACTTGAAATCCTAAATTTATTATGTGAGTTAGTACCCAGCATAATTGTTTTCCCTTCTGTTTGTGTAGGGCTTGAAAAATTTTCAAAAGCACTAGAAAAGTGCAACACACTACCATGCAAACCAAGAAATGGAGTATCACACTGCATTGAAAGTTTGGACGCTTTTCTGAGGCCAGGGAAAAAAAATAAATTTACAGGTCTTCTACAATTTGCATAAACACTGCATCCTAAATATATGCTTTATGTTTAATATAGGGAATATTTACAGGAAGACTGTAAAGAAAGTTGCCTAGTACCACAAATTGTTGGGAGGGGGGCAAGGGGAAGTTTTATTTGACTCAATTTCAGATTTATGAAAAACCATTGCTTATATTGCACTGAGATATGGGTAAATGTATATGTCAGTGTACATCAAACAAATTCAAGATGCTACTAAAACCTGGAATGGGACAAAAACCACTAATCACATTTTTTTTGCTGTAGTCATTGTCATACAACTTAAATATTAATGTATAAGGATGCATTATTATCAAATGACTATTTTTGTTAATGCAGTCACTCTATCATTATTTGAATTTTTGATAGTACCTTCTTGTTAGTATATTCAAACTGCAGCAGACAATCCAATACACTGTAACACTCAAAAATATGTAAAAACCTTCTTTTTAACAAGGAGATAAAAATAGTGCATATAAAAAAGGTCAAGCTAAATAGTTGGTGTTGTAAGTCTATAGTTTCTGCATGGGCTCTATGGTTAGATCACTCAGAGACCCCTACATGGAGTGACTGATGTCAGAAATACTTCTTGGCGAGATCTCTATTTTCCTTGCCCTCACCATGGAAATTTCTTTCCTGTTCCTCACCACTTTTTTATGTTCTTGGAAAAACAAAAAAAAGGTAAGATATTTAGCACCAACCATTTTCACAAATTCCCCCAGCAGACAAAAGTTTTCTCATGTTTGTTCAATCACTTCTGCACAGCAAGGGAATAAGAGGACTATTAAATTCCCTTTTGCAAAGACTTTTGGTTTTAGAAAACAGCTATTGAAAGAGGAATATACAAAATCTGCACACAGCTCTTAGATGATCATGTGTGCTTAATATTGTAATAGGATAAAGGTTAAGAATAATATTGTTTGACCCCTTCAACTACTGACATTCATGCCATGTTATTGTTAGTGTTGCATGTTAAGCAAGCAAATTTTCAATGAACTTGTGTTGGCTTTACCACAGACACAGATGTTAGGCGGACTCCTTTTTTCATAAGGTTCTCATTATTAACTGAAACCAAGTTGAATATTTGACTGAAGGAAAGGACCATATCATTGTTTTCAGATTTTGGTCTATGACTTAACTGAACTACATCTGCCAGCTTTGGAAATACCAAGTACTTCTTGGCGCCAGTACTGGCGCCTTGCTCTATGACTACCATCTTAAGCGCTTCAGCTTGAGGAAGTCTAGTAACCATCAAAACAGTTTAACAAAAACTTAAAACTGTGATTAAGAGTTACTCACTAGCTGACAGAGCGCTCTCAAATTTGTTCTATTTATGAATAATTTTGCAAAATAAGCAAATCATAGTAAACTGAATGCATGGCCATAAATATGTAGCCTAGAAAGTTCACAAGATGTTTTTGTGATTTATGAAGTCTGTGTTATACTTGAAACCACATTTATTTAATAGATAGGCTGGCACTTCACAGGATAATTCAATCTGCTTCAAATCTATCCAAAGCCTTTGGGAAACATAAGGGATGCTCTGAATATAAATGCAATTCCACTTTTCACCTTTTTGCACTACTGTCTCTTAGCGTAAATGTGAAAAGTATTACACTCCCCCAAAAGATCTCTCTTTATAAAAAATGCTGTTGAAGATGAAAGAACTCCACAGTTTGTGCTAACCCAAATATAGGAACTATTTTATAAGGCAAATAAATTAAATGTTATAATTCACTTTTCTGGATATGTCCCAAGGCTGTCTGAAATAAAATAAACAACACATCACTCTTTCTTCCTCTAAAAGACCAAAAATCAAAGTGTCTATATTATAAACCTCTTACATAACTGATGCTGAAAAGAGGAAAATAAATGCCAGAACAAGCTATTTTCAGAATAGAGTAAAAAAGGTCTCATATTAATTTATTTTGCCTATCAAAAGATAGAAGTAACATTTCCAGCTTATTAATTATTTGATCTGAGAATCACTCATAGTTATTTTTACTTACCATGTTGAATGTCTCTCATGTCTAAATGAAGGCTAGACATTAATATTCCAACAGCTTGAGATCTTTTGTTACTTAACAACTTGACAACCTGCCAAAAGAAATGCAACTATTATTATCAATCTGCAGAAAATGTACAAGATATTTTGCAGACTATATTAACATCTAAAAATGAGCCATTTTATTATATTTAAAGATTGCTTCAGCAGTATAAATCCTTCACAAGTGTAAGTAACTGTGTCACCTAGTTGAATTTAATCCTAAAAGAGTCACTATAAAGGTTCTCCTCGTCTTCCTTCTTCGTCAGAATGCACACGTTCAACTTCACACTGATGTTACTAAGTGTATAAAACACGCTGTCAAATAAAAAAAATTCCAACTGTGTCTATCTTGGAATTGCTTTGGTTTCCAAAACCACACAATGATTTCCATCTTTGATGTAAGCTAAAACTGTGAGAATTTGTATTTTATTTGAATGTTTGACGTAGTAGGCGCCAATATGAATTTTATTTAAAAATCAAAATAACCACGTACACATTGGGGTTTTCTTTGATCACTTTAAGGAATATAAAAGGTCACAAAGCATTTTTTGTTTTCAAAATAGAAAAATAAATTAAAATCAAGCCATCAGAATGTCTTGCTTTAGGGGGTTAAAATCAGCAATTAAAGTAGACTTTCATACGTGTTGGGTTTGCAAGCATAAAAGCAACATGTCATTCACAGACTGTCTTCCTTAGGGCTCTAAGCTGTTTGAATTCAACTTGATGTAAATTTTATATCATTGTTAGGAGAAGCAAGTAATGCTGAAAAAGGACTCTTATCTGTAAAATGATGCGATTCTAGATGAAGTATTTTTCAATGCAGAGATACAACCATTATGTAGAAGAAAGAGGTTAATAATTAATATACTTAGGTTGCTGAGTTTTACACTGTACTAAACACGCTGAAGAAAACCTTTGTGAGTCACTTGGAGGAAAAAAGAAAAGTCAGATAATTAGAACTGTAAGATCAAGTTCTTTTTACACTGCAGTCAGGAACCATATATGTATTTTTTCAAGTTACACAGTTCCTATTGTAGCACCAAGAGGATGTGTTACCTGCAACCCCACTGGCCAAATTATTTAGAAATTAATTAATAGAAAAGAGATCAGTAAAAGCAGAATTAATTTAGCCAGACTAAAGAATATAATGATCTAATTCACATCTTAAAAATTCATAAAAGTGCCCAGAAGATGTTTGCTCTGTGATTCACTGATTCGTTGCCGACTTTGATTCACTTAAATTTTCAGGCACAGATTTGTACACTGATGATTGAGCAGCAGGAGAGAAGGAAAAGCCTGACCCAGAACTCTGCCACTGGAACTATTTTGGAAAGGAAATTCGAGAAACTCACAGTACTTACAGTATAGGTTTTCGGAGGATGTGGTTGGCTGGCCAATTGTTTCATTTTTTTTTCCTTCTTAAACCTTCATAACCATTGATTATGAAGATATTTAATCTTCTTTTCCTCACAGACGGTAAACTAGCTACAGTGAAGTGAAAATATGGCTGCAGAAGGCCAGAAGATAAGAGGCTAATATGTATGTCTCAAACACCGATAGCTGGATAGCCATGCAGCCAACCAAGGATCATTGGTATTAGCATGCTGAGCGAAGTAACAGGATGTGGCTGGAGGAGGGGGCCTTATGGGGGTAGGACAGCATTTTTGTGGGACAAACGTCCTTTTTCTGGCTCCTGGAGATAAGCACAACATGGTACAGTGCAAACGCAAGAATGAGGTTGAGAGAAGGGCATAGACTGTTGACAAAAAGCCAGCACAGGAAGGGGAGTCAAAACACCAGAGATCCCCAAAGCCCTCCAACCCATTTCCAGAAAGGTTTAGGTGAGAGAACTGTGGGTGATAACTAATTTGCACAGAAAGCAAGAAACTTATTTCCAGGGCAGGGAAAACTTATGAGTAGGTACCCTCATGAAGTTCAGGTGCACATGTCCCAGGACCCTGGACATCCCATTAGCTGGATCGATGCTGGAGCAAGGACTGGTGATCTTTCTTTCTTTCTTGATCTCCTCTCTCCCTCTAATTTTTCTCTCTTTGCTTTCACTCTACCCCTTCATTCAAAACCCACAGCTGTGTGCTTATACTGGAAAATAAGGGACTAACACACCAATTTCCATGACAAATGTATAATTTACTAATAAAACTTTGTAAGCTTTTACAGACCGTCTGTCTTTTGTCATTCCTTTTTGACCATGAGTGTCAGTGCACCTGTGTGTTCCCTTCCCTTTAGGGATGGGATGCCACTATAGCAAAAGTACTGTTCATTAACTGAAAGTTTTAACATTAGAAAACAAGTATGTAATAACTGATGTTCACAAGGTTAAATTCAAGGCATGGCTACTGACATAACCTGTCAGAAATTAACAAGAAATTCCTATGCAACTGTTTAGTCCATGTAATATACGATTAGGAATTAAAAACTGAAGTCGAATGGATTGAAATAGGATAGGATAGTCAGATTTTTCTGAATTCAAAGGAAAAACTAACGTAATTCAGAAAAATATAATTAAGATATCCTGCACTAGTCTTCTAATAGGCTATAATCACTCTAAATATTTTTTAAATGGAACATAAATTTCATTTAAGCCTGGAGCTGAGATAAAGCTGGATCAAGATACGATTTTCTTCTTGTAAAAAGAAGCTGTTATTGATTTACTTCTTGGCAGTTACGAAAGATTTACAGAATAAAGTAGATCTTGGACAGCAAGGTATGGATCAAATCTTTCTAACAATTAAGTTGCAAAGAACATCTCTAATAACATTCTATCAGAAAAAAACCCAACAAAGTGGGTACAAAATTTCAAAAAGAACAGAATCTCTTCAGCTGGTGTTGCTACCAAACCATACTTGTAGAAAAGGCAGAGCAACACAAAGAAATAAAGTAGTATGAAACATAACAGAAGTTAAAAAACTTCTCGTTAAAGTTGTATATTCCAACAATACTGAAAAGACTAAAAATTTGGTATAGAAGATGTGGAAACTGTTGATTCCAGCTCCCATTGTTATTCCTCAAATCTGAAACATCTCATATTAATAGCGTAACTTAAGCTTGCTGGTGTCAACACATAGTGGGAGTCCTTTTTTGCCTTTATTTTGAACAAGAAAACTATCTCAAAGCTGACAAATGAAGTGAATTAAAAATCAAATGCAAACCCATTGCAAAAGTCCTACCAGAATAGGTACACTACACAAATAGTCACACAAAGCGGCAAGAACTCATCGGAAGTGTGTACATTTCCTGTCACTCATATTCTGCAAAAACAAAGTAGAAATGGAACTGATGCAGGATACTAAACTGTCCAGGGGTAAAATGAAACAAGAGAAGAAGACCGCGAGTAAAATAACTTTGTAAAGTGGTCTGCCACAAAACGATGTAACTGCTTTCAGGTGTGAACCTACCTAAAACCAACATGACCTTTCCAAAGGAAGCAGAACTACACTGTTCTCTCTTGGAGGCTCAAGGAGCAAGTGGGAGTCTCCCACTTTTAATTTAGCACCCACGTACTATCATATTCACTTCAAATTGTGAAATCACAGTTTCTATTCCCCATCAGCAATCTAAAGCATAGAGAGCAACTAAGATCATGCTTACAAATACAGCAAGGGGGCCAACACTAGAGAAAAAAGAACCAAATAAATTAACTATGTTGTTATCATGCAGGCTAGTGCATGATTCCTGTCAGTGCTGTAGGACCAGACCTGGTGACCTAATAAATCCCTTCAAATCCTGGCTTAAAATTTAGCAGGAAAAAGAAGCTGCTTTTTCTGAAAGTGAGCTGATAGAAGAATAATTATTTGCTGAGTGGCACATTTTGACAGTGATCAGAAGGAAAACAAAACAAGAAAAACCACTGTCCCCATGAAGAATAAGTAATCTTTGCTACCAGTATTCTGAACCATGATGATATCAAAAGAGTAACAAAGAGCATGACTGTCAGGTGAATGGGTGCGGAACAGCAAGAGATCAAGCGGTTTCACATAGCAGCTACCAATTTTGTCTGGTTTTATTTAAAATGTAGGGTTTATGTCAACTTTTATACTAATCTCTGTTATGCAGTTCATTTCCATTTCAGTCAATTGCATGAATACTAGGGTTTCCTCCAATAGAATGGCTGTAACAATACAACACTAATTCAGAAAATATGAATATTAGCATAATGCCTAAAGCAATTCCCACATTTAAAAGTAAAACAATAAAATAAATCAGCTGCATAGTCTGGGCCTACAGGCTACAGACGAGTGACGCCATTTAAAGGCAGAAAAACAAAGGTTCGATAAATCCAATCTCTACAAGATCTAAAGCTTCAGACACAATACACAGCTCCTTTTTAGTTTGGTTTCTGGAACTTTGCTTTAAACAAATTAAAAATAAATAAATAAAAAGGAAGCTAGAGATATTATCTGCAGCCTGAAATCTAGGACAAACTTTCTAATTGTTGAGTGGTCCTCATTGTTGAGCAGTAAACAAACTACATGCCAGATTTGTTCCTGATTGTTTAACACAAGCAAAAACAGTCAAAAAGACATTTAGTGAAAGGTAATGCAAGACACATGTTTGATGAGAACCCCAAAGCAAAAACACAAAGATTCCCTTTCCCCAGAATAATATTTAGTTAATGCATGGAATTTTTCTATGATTCTTGCTTTATTGTTCTGATTTTGACTGCCAGTGTTAAGCAAAATTATCCCAAAGCTCTCACTGGTTAAGGAAAAATCTACTATATGTTATAAGAAGTCACATGCAGGAAATTCCACTTTACAAATGCCAGTCCCTTGTACATGCTGCAGAGAGGATGCAGCAACAACAAAGTTCCAAATAAGATGTTAAGAGACAGGATCAGGGCAGCAATGCAGTCACCTTCTCACTAGGCATTGTGACAGTAAGTCCCTTCTGCAGATTCAAGTGTATTTCAAGTGTAAAGTGGGCAATCACAGAACTGGACTGATCATATCTTTCCCATGTATACCCTTCTTAAATGTACAACAGAATAATATTATACTCTTACAGGTGGGGAGTTTACTGTGTGTGTGGGTTTTAGTTAACCTTTTGTTTATCTTTTTTTAGAGGTAAATCCAGAAGTAACTTCTGGCTAGTAACAGCAGTTGCGAGAGTGGAAACAGGGACTACTTCAAGTAGTGAGGTCACTTTGGTATAATAGGGGATCAAACACTTTTCCTTAATACCTACAAAAACTACCCCAAGCCCCAAAGGCAACACCCAGTCCTGCCTGTCTAACAATATATCTATGCTGATGGCACATAATCATTTAACTGAACTCAACTTTTACCACAGAACATCAATAATAAAGATTAATTTTCAGCACCTCTCTGTCTCCTACCCTAATCAAAACTGGAAATCTCCTCTACAAACTAGCTGGTTTCTGTCCTGACTGAAGATTCTCACAATCTATAAGACAAAACCTAAGGTTTCAGAATTCTCTTTGTAGTATAATTCTAGATGCCGGTTGTTGACATGTTATGCAAATTAGCGCAGACACGTAGCCATGTCTGAAACTTTATGCTTGAGGGTAAAGTTTAGACATAATACTTTTCATCCAATTTCCCTATTACCCTACTGTGCTATTTCACAGATATGGCTTTTACCAATATGGATGAGAAAAAAATCATGCCCTTTTGTGCCGTTTTATCACTAAAATAGCACTATTTGAAACTAATATAATAAAACTATTACTGTAGGAATAATCTTTTAGTAAGAGATTGCTGCTCCAGCAGCAATTTTTTTCATCTATGACCTTAGATGAAAAACATAATTAGAATGCTTAGATTCAGATATACACTAGTTAAATTAGATAAGCATTGTGTTCCTCAGCAGGAGGCTGAGCAATAGTATAATACCCCTTATTAAAAAAATAAGAAAAATGTTCTACCATTAAAGACCCGAGTGGCATTTTATTTCTAGAGGTATTCTCTTACCACAACTTCTTTATGTTCAACTTAAAAATTCAAAAATCCTGAAGTCATTAACTGTTTTATTGTTACATCTTTTTTACATCTAAAGCTTTTGAAACTGAGTGAAATTTTAGTAACCTATTATTTATATTCTGGGGTGGAAGAGGAGATTAAATCTTAATGTCAATAGATTAATGGTGGACTTTCCACATGAGAATATCTTTAACATTTTTTTTCATTTACATGATAGATTATAAACACATGGTCTGTGATTGAAAAGTTCATTGCAGTTACATGTATAATATTTTCCAAAAGTACAGTTAGAGGATTATCAGTAAAGTTTCTAAAATGACTGTTCAAAAGTTAGGAAAGTAATCTATGCAGGTCAGCCCAGTCTATTCTATATCATTATGTGGACAGTGATAGCAAGATTTTCCAATTGCGCACCATTTTTCCACTGAACCCATTCAATGTACAGCCAATGTTCGCCATGTAAGTATATTTTTTATATTGCATTTGCCATCTCTCTTGAGTATGTGGCCTTAATCATGAGACTATCCTTTTTCTTCCTCCTTCACTAATTACGTGGTTTTTAAGTGCTGCAAAAACTGCTATGAAGCACTTTTTTATACAGGTAACAGCGTAATTTAATAAGTAATCATGAGCTGTGGTCATTCCACAGAGTCCACACTAGCTGTGGAAAGGGTTCTATGGAAAAAGATTATCTGTGAAAAAAGATATGTAACCAAAACTAGTATTGTAACTGCATGGCACAGCTGAACAAGACACTCCAAGAGTAAGTTTTACCCTCTGCTTGGATCAAACACTATTGGTTTGATGAGATCAACTATTTGCTGAAACGATCATCCAGGACAAGGACACCCCAGTCCCACAAAAAGTTTCTGAGTGTAATTACTTTAGACAGAATATGAGGTGACACACAATCACACCTAATAAGCTCTATATTTTCAACTGTCAGATCTCCTCAGTTCTTCACTCCTTCCCCAGTTACTCATTCCAATCTTCCTTTTCCTCCCTCCTCTTGGCTCCTGTTTTCCAACCTACCAGGACAAAGTTAGGAAAAGTCTTCAGGATTATACCTGAAGTCTCCCCTAAGAAACAGGAACAGAGCTATAGCATGCAGAGTGGCAAAATGTAAGAAACCCTTTATACAACTAACGACATGTGTAATCTGATAAAACTTCTCCATAATTCAAGTCTATGAAACTATGTGGACATGAACAAAAACAGACTTTTCTTTCTTAACATTGGCAAAATGAAGGAGACACACAAATCGAGGGGAAAAAACCCAAACCCCAATCTAACAAAACTTGCAGTCTAAAGAGCTAAATTTTTGCAAAGTTATAACAGGGACTTTTAATGAAAGTCAGACCACTTTAATAGGTAGCAATGGCAGCCCCACCTACAATATAGCCTATAAAGCACTTCCTTTGAAGATTTGGTAAGCATTCGTATTGAGCAAGCCTGCACACATTTACAGCAGCTGAGAATTTGATATATATGCATTAACAGAGCAAAATAAATCACAGTTTTTGCCGTAGCACCAAATAAAGACAGTAAGAATAAAATCAGCTGCATTCACAAATAAATATTAACACTTCATTCTTTCTCTCTCTTTCTAGTTCTGGAATGGATTCCAACGGGGCCTTCATTCAATGCTAGATGTAATATTGATTTTCTTTAGAGCATTCTAGATTCATATGTATTATTTGCAGATGATCATGCTGAGCAGAAAACAATTACAACCAATACTTGGGAAGGGTGAAATGAACTCATTCATGAACAAAAAAACCCCCCAAACAACCCACAACAATAAAAGTAGTTCTACCACTTATAAAGGCTCACTATTCAGAAAAAATTATATTATGCATATCTATATACATACACAAGCAAACATATGCATATCCTCTATGGTTTAGAGAATAAAAAGCCCTGTGTGCAGAACAGCAGTGTACTTCAAAAGAATTAATCTTTCACCCACTAAAACATCCCTAGACTAACAAATCTTTCTACAGATTAGCTAGAATTCCCCCTCCTGCCATGTGGCCTCCTCTGTAAATACATTTTTATTTCAGCTTACAATAAAAACAGTTTTATTAAAATCATATGTTTACACAGAGTAACAAATATTTTATACATTTGAAAGTTATCTGTGCATTTTTTCATGGCTACTATTTCCAGTGTAGCCAGTACTTTACATCCAATCTATCTAAGCAATACATTCACTCAGCAGACCCTGCACATCAATACAAGGAGCAAAACCAATTGCCAGACAAGAGCGTTTCTGGAAAGCAGCAGAGTGAGCTTTGAGGGTCCTGGTTCTGTTCTGTACAGTGCTTCTTCATAGCTCAACAGGTGACAGAACACATCTGCTTTGCATAACACGTCCCTGTAAAAATCACTACAGAAACACCATTTGTAAGATCTTTACAACACCCGTAACTATCATAGAAGCCATGTAAGTCAGCAACCACTTAAACAGCACTTGGTGCTCCCTATAAAAACATACTTGCAGAATTACAGCCGTGCTTTCCCAAAATAACTGTTTCTTCTCCTAAACGTGGATGGACTTCATTATCCAAGTGTTTACTGCTGTATAAATGAAGAGAATTTTAAAAATGAAGTCCTGCATTCCAAACTGCTGAGAGGGTGTATGTGGAAAATATTTGTGAAGCTGTTCTCTTTCAATTGCCTCATGTCAGTACTCTGAAAAGTCCAAACTAGATTCTCACACATGAATATTTAACTTTGACATCTGCAATAAATGATAGCTCTAATTATAGTTCTAATGAAAACCTGTGATTATCTGTTTGGTCAATCTTTTCTCCCCAGATACTACAGTCCAACAAGTCACACTACTCTAACAGGCAATTTCTTTCTATTTTGGTGAGAAGTACATTTGTTTGATCACCAGAGGAAGAGAAACACAGAGGATTCTCTTCTGTGAATTAAGGTGGCCCACAGGAACGTTTGTCCTATATGACAGCAACTACTTTGATTGCCTTAAACTTCTGTGTGGAAATTTCTGTCAGAAACAACTTGTTCTTTTCAAAGGAGTTAAGAACAATCAGTCATTTTAATTTAGCTTTAGTTACATTTTTTTAATTTACTGACAAGATATCTAAACTTTTGGTATTGCAAGAAAAATAAATACATCGTATTAAAACCCACATCTAATGTTTATCCATAATCACTGTCTTTAAACTGTTTATGTTACAGAACTAAACAGTTATGCTTTCTACTCTGTTGAGAGATTTTCATCACCAAACCACACCAAGTGTGCAGGGACCAACAGCATCACATATACTTTTGCATTCCTATTTTTACTTGGAGAGCTACGATAGTAATTAAGCTAAGAATAACCATTAAAAAGGGCTTTTCCTACAAAAGGAAAAGAGAGGCAAAGGTCTTGCACTTTGAAGATTTACTGCAGGACAGCAAGGTAGCAGCAGCGCCATTATGTTTCCTCCCATCCCAGTTAGTAGAGCTTAGTGCAGCACAGCGGTGCGTGTGTCTACACTATCCTTCCCATCCATCCAGAGAAGGTTTTATCCAACACCTTGGGGTAATCATCCTAACTTCATTTCCAGTTCTGTTGCCTGAAGCAGGTTGTCAGCACAGTAAAGCACCTGCACACTAATATTGCTGACCAAAATGTGTCTGTGGGAGCAAGATCTTCAGAACTACTAGGTGGAGAGATCATATTCAGATATAAGATCGAATGAATGGAGATTTTAAAGAATCCCAATCTTGTACAGCATTAATCTGTGTGAAAAAAAATAATAGAAAGAAGAGTCTAGTTTTGAATTGAGTACAGAATGTGAAAACAAGATTTAAAAAAAAAAAAAAGAAGAAGGGAAAAGAAAAAAAAAGAACAACAAAAAAAGAACTTTAACTGCTGTTTAGGATCCTACATAAGATCATTCCCCTCTATAACCTCAAAGTTTAATTACAAATTCCTTAACATACCAGCTAAATTTTGTTTTTACACAGATACCAAGAAGATTACAGCTCACTAGTTTTGTAAACCTTGATTCAATTCTCTTACTCTGGGGTTTAAACTTCTACATTTTAAAGTATGCTTCCCATTTTTATTGTATTGTACACCATTCTGTCTCAAGAAACCAGTTTGATTAATGTTGGACTCTTCCCAACTGTTCTTGTCATTTATTGTATGTATAAACTTCATATTCTTTATATACATAAACACAACACAAACTTAGAACCGTTCTGACTGCTATAACATTAGGACTTAGTTTCCGAAACATAATTTTTCTCTGAAGTCATGGCAATTCATATGCAACTCATTATTTAATGTATAAAATAAATCAGAATATTTTATATACTACTCCTTGCACAGCTGCAGTCAATTTCAAACCATCATACATGCACCTAATTATTTTAGTATTATTTTTGTTAAAGTGGATAAAGCAAAGATATTTTTAAGAAAATAACTTGAAAATGAATTTATGAAAAGAAATCTTCAGTCATTAACTTGAACAGCTTTGAAATCCATCCTACATTCTGTCCTTTTCTTATTTTTCTATAGTTTGTGTGTATATATATATATATATATATATGGCAACAATTCCACACCAGGCATAGTTCATCTCAGCTGCATGCAAAAATCTGTCTATATGTAAAAAACAGCCTGAAAAAAGATCTGAAATTAAATGAGTACTCACTTGTTTAGTCTTTGTTTTTGTAATGGTGTCCGAAATGGGTTTCTTCCTCTCTTTAACAGCTGTTTTAGAAAACAGTTCTTCAAACTCATGATAATCTATGGAAGGCTCTTCAATTTTTTCCCACACAAGTGAAGCACTAGAATCTCTAAAGTTAAGCAAAAGACCTATGTAGGGCAATGTCAAACTAAATAAGGTCATAAATGGAGGAATTAAGAAAATAAAATAGCAGCAATTTAAAAGTTGTTGCCTAACTTCTACTAGGCAAGAGCTACTGTTGATTCTCCCTCATACTTCTGGGTTTGCTTCATAGTTCACACATGATATGGTCAGGCTTATTTGTATTCATCCACTCTACGTACATAGGAATAAAAAAAGACTGTATATAGGCTATAAAACATACAGACATAGACAGGAAAAGATGTAGAAATAGACAGTTATTTGCAGACCACCTGCACAACAGTGGCAAGAACTTGAAAAAAGAATAAATTAATCATTAAATAACAGCAGACAGGTTTTATAATCACTACTCAGAGACATAAAGAAAATATTTTTAAGGAAATTTCTTGTCATGACCAGTAATGGTATTTTACAAACAAAAAAATAGCATCAACAACCAACAACAAGTATATCAAAGTCATATCAAAGTAAGGGGTAACAAAATCACTTTATGCTGCCATGCAAATAAATTGCAGATTGAATCGGAGTCTCTGAGTGTACAACGTGAAAAAAATAAAGGATTTCTTGGTCAATGAAAAAAGGAAAGAGAAGGATAGAATGTGTTCATCATACATTCATCTAGAAGGAAGACACTACCAAAATTTGCAAGCTGTTCCAGAGAGAGACCAATGCTACCTCGAAAGCTGAGGGGAACCACAAATATGACATTATAAAAAATATTTCACAGAACAGTTGCTGGCACACCATGACCCCCAAATCTCTGATCAACACATGGTATGTAATCTCAGAGGTCATTGAAAACACTACCCTCAAAGAGCTTCCATGTGCAAATAACATTTGTGCACTTTAAGGAAAACAGGTATCCTATTTACATGTCCAATTACATATAAAATCCTGTTTGCACCAATGTTCTCTCGAAGACCTGCCAAGCAGTAAAGACTTTTGCTAAGAACAAACAAGATTATCAGGACAGCCATAAATCAAAAACATCACTCTCTACACAACTCTATGACTTACCTTTTACTGTGGAGCTGAATTCTTGTCCAGTAAAGAGGCTTCATGGGCCGAGAAGGCTCTATCACATGTTTTCTGCTCCCCTTCTCCTGATTCATCCCCATTGCAAATAAACCAGATGGTAATGGAGGAGGAAGAAAACCACAGCCCTGTGGGACTGCTGGGTAGGTGCTGCCCTGGACTGGTGCTGGAAGGGGCGGTGCACTTCCAGGCAATGGTGGTGGGGCCGGAGGAGGCATCCCCAACCCAGGCAAAGGAGGGGGTGGTGGAGGGACACCAGCACCAGGCAGAGGTGGTGGAGGGGGCACACCTGCACCAGGCAGAGGTGGTGGGGGAGGGGGCCCGCCTACACCAGGCAGAGGAGGGGGGGGGGGGACACCAGCCCCTGGTAAGGGTGGTGGTGGTGGAGGGGGCACACCGACACCAGGCAGAGGTGGGGGCGGAGCGGTCACACCTACCCCAGGCGGAGGTGGTGGCGGAGGGGGCCCACCTACACCAGGAAGAGGTGGTGGCGGAGGGGGCACACCTACACCAGGCAGAGGTGGTGGCGGAGGAGGAGGGGGTGGGATGATGCCCCCTCCAGGCAGAGGTGGGGGAGGTGGTGGCAGTCCTGCTCCTGGAAGTGGTGGTGCTGGGGGTGGCAATCCCAGGCCAGGCAGAGGAGGAGGTGGGGGAGGGACACCAGCCCCTGGTAAAGGTGGTGGTGGTGGTGGAGGGGGAGGTGGGATACCCCAACCAGGGAGAGGAGATGGGACTCCTGTTCCAGGCAAAGGTGGTGGTAGAGGTGGTGGCGGGAATCCAGCACATGGGAGGGCAGGAGCTGGAGGCGGCACTGGTATCTCCCCACTTGGCAAATGTGGAGGAGGAGGAGGGTGTGATGACATCATGGCACCTGGGAAAGAGTGGTCCAGGTGTGGCACTGATGAGTTAGCAGAAGGAGGGAGTCCTGAGCCAGGTAGGGGTGGTGGGGGTGGTACTCCTGCCATGGGCATGGGAGAAGCAAAGGAAGGGCCATGTGCTCCAGACAGGAGGGCAGCCTGTTCTGTCACTGGCAGTGATGGGGAAATGCTACATGTGGGCTCTGGGGGCAGAGAAGGGGTATGTTTGCTACAGGTCACATCTACAGTACTTAGAGGCTGATGGGAAACCGACATTTCAGTCTCTCCTTCAAATGCAAGGGACAAATCTACTTTGGGTCCTGGAAGAGGTGACTGCGGTATACTCTGTACTGATTGGCTTGCATCCAGTGGCACTGAGATTAGCTTCGGTGACAGAATTAAGGAGATTTCAGAACAAAACGTGGGCTGTAGTTCTAAAGCTGGCAATTTCTGAGTTGGTCCTTCACTTTTGCCCCCTTGTAAGTGCGCTGGTGGGGGTGGCTGTGGCAGTGCACTGGCTGAAGGCATCGTACGTGTTAAATAATCCTCCGTTGGTGATGTTTGTACAGATCTCGCCTGTGACACAGTCCTGGGTGTGGTCTCCTCTTCATTCCTTTGAAGAGTCACACTGCTGAGTCCCCCAGAGTCTGTGTGTGTGTGCTCATTTTCCTGCTCCCTTGCAGCAGTCTGTACCTCTGCGGCAGGGAACTGTTTCTCTAGTTCTGCAATTTTTGTCCTCAGATCCTCAATAGTTTGCTCAAGTTGTTGGATGACACTGGCACGCTCCTCAGATTTCACCTCAAAATCATCCTTTCAAAGAAAACAAATAATAAGCACAAAAGGGTGTAACATCACTACATAAAAAAAATTAAATTTATATCAAGAATACTGGTATTCCAGAGGTTCAAAAATAAGCTAGTTTATGTGAAGGCTTTAAAAAGTGAGGAATCATTTTGGCTAATTACATTTTAAGTGGAAGAAGACCATTTAGGAAAATTGCTTGCTTCGCGTACAACCTTCATCAGTACAAGCATATTTTAGACGGTGATTATATTTGTCAAAACCAAAAATCAGTAGCAAACCCTCCCTCATTGCACACATCCTGACCAAGAAAACAACCAACAACTGAGCACAAGTACTGCAAGCATTTGTATACATATGGGTGTGCAGACATGGTGGTGGGAGTGCTCTGCATTACTTTAATTCTGTTAGTTGAAAATAAGTGTTCCTTCAAAGGGATGCATTGTGCCTAACAGACTCAATGCAGTGTTGACCTCTGGGTTTGAATATACACCTTAATGATACAAAACAGATCAGGAATGCAGAACATAACAACTGCTCTCTCTGGGAAAACAGCTAATAACAGAACACTTATGCTTTTCTCCAGCCAGCATGACTGAGGAAGAAAGAAAGAAAGACAAAACTAAGGGAAAACTTTCCTCCCACCTCAGATTTATATCTCCTCTGCCAAGCAACAGACTATGAGTAACATTAGGAAGGATTCCCGCCTGGAATGGTTATTCTGTATTTGACAGTTTTCACATTTTTTATCTCTTTCTCTAAAGCATCTGATTCTGCTTGCTGTAGACAGAGTAGAGGAACCATAAACCTTAAAAGGCACAGAAATTCCTGCATTTTTAAAGGAACACTAATAACAAACTGTACTAAATTTTATGGGTATGTGCTTTTATCCAAAACTACCAATAGAAGCAACCTAGTACAAAAATAGCCATTTGGTGCTTATTCAGGAGAGATGAACAGGAGATAGACATGACTTTACAACACAAAATCTTCTAATAAATAAATTATTTTCTAGCTGCATGCATTTACTTTTTAGTACTTTTGTTTTCTCTTTAAATTTGGAATATTGGCCAACACTTCAAGCATTAATTGAATTACCTGGTCAAGCAACAGGTTCACAATTGGTTACAGCAAAACTCTTTCAGTGCCTTTTAATTTCCTTTTATTAAATCATGGGTGAGACTGTAGGCTTACTTCATAGGAAATATTTCAAATATTCAGATTATAGGTTTTACAGGAAAAGCTTACAAATAAACATACAATACCTGATATACTAATTGCCTTGATTTGTTTCAGAAAGAATTATTACTCTACTTTTGACACATGAAACATTTAAAAGTAATTTTCTTTCTGAAAAATGAAGTTGTAACTTCCATTTGGGGATTATTAATAAAATATAATGTTCCTTAATACTTAAAAAAATTTCCACACGGAATTGATTTTCACACATAAAATTTCAATTTCTTATTTATCTTAAAATTTCTTAGCTGACCTAAAGCAATCCCAGAAGTAAAGCAGCAACTACTACATTTGAATCAAATATTATTTGATTTTGCTGCACCTTTATAAGCAAAACTTACAACCTCTTTTATTGTTTGAACTTTCTGGAACAGCAGTTTGAACCAGAAGTTATGTATTACAAGTAGATCTCCCTACCAGAGCTTGAAGAGAAATATAAGACAGAGAAAGGAGAATGAAAAAATGAATAGTGAAGGAATTAACACAGCAGGCATATTAACAAACAGTATAATAGTAAGGAAAAAAGGCTGAAAAAGACATTTCCATTACAAATTACTCATGTTGCTTCAGTCCACTCCATTTCCTTTAATAACTCAATACTTTAGCAGTTTGGAGTTTACTCTTTCCTTTAATACTCAATACGGAGCAGTTTTGTCGAGGAATTTCTTAATAAAGGAGAAATATAATATTGTTTATCCCTTTGTTTCATCTGCTGTTATCTCCCTACCAGTCACCTGCAAATACAGTAAGACCTATCAATTCTTCAAAAGGCAATACTATCAAAGGAAATGCGTTGCTAGGATTATTAAGGCCACACACCAGTTTTTCAGCTGAGATCAAATCCAGTTTCCCCAGACTGTATTTCTCCTAAGCTCCCATTTTACACTGTAAGAACACTCCAGGCAGGGTTTTATGAGAGGCAGAGCAAATTCATTTCTGCCATAAACAAATTGAAGCCAACAGGATTAGGCACAATATTCAGTGGCTCTGAAGAGATTTGCCTTAATGATGGCTGATCTCAGAACAGTTCGTTGTTTTAAAAGCTCATTTACTCAGGAGACTGGATTCAACTTTTAACAAGAAAAAGAAGTAATTCTTGAATACTGAAATTCTACTTTAGCTACAAGAAAAACCTAGAATTCACTGTTCTACAAGACAATTTACCCTGTAGATAATGAAATTTCTTTCAAGAGAAGAAGTATTTTTTAAAGTTTAAAAAAATGGGAAATCAAGTGAGATGAATTAGCGATTCAGACAAGAAATGAAAATGTGTTGATGAATTAAAGGGACTCTCCAGCCCATGCCCTAAGAAACAGTGTTTCTGCTGTCCTCGAGACATGGCTTTTCAAACAACCTGGTGATTTCCTATTGTGTTATACCTAACCATCACCAACATATCCAGGTTTTCATAGAAACAACATTAGCATGAACAAACAAGACTTTGATGTGAATGTAGAGAGATTTATCCAGAGGAAATGATGTATTTAAATTTATTTGGTTTAAAAAACAAAGAAACCAAAAGCAAAACAAAACATGGCCCCAGTATTTATGTGTTTCAGTAATTATTTTGAATAGAGATATTTTTCATTTAGCAGATCTAAATGCCCTCAGAGCAGTTTAATTAGATTTCTGGCTTTCCCCTAAAATCTACCTCTAGATCAGAAAGGGCTGTATCAAACAAACGTAAGTCACAGAATGCTTCCACTATCCTCAACCAAGAAGGAAATCAAAACTGTGTATAAATCCAATCAAAAATAAAAATTATACAATTTTCTTAGAAGAATAAGCAAGAGAATACTCAATTTTCCATACATGTAAAAGATGGTCAGAAGCTGTTGACAAGGACCAGAAGACTGAGATTAAAAAACCCACACATAATTAAAAAAAGTTTCATTTTCAATCCAGAGGACAATTCCACAGCAGAAACCTACGGGGTTTAAAAGAGATATGAGGAAATTCTGTCTTGCCTAGAGTTCTTACCCAGGACCCAGGTACTGTGGAACAGTCTTCTTTCTGTAAAGAAAGAAAGAAAGGTGGAAGCTTAACCCTTGCTTTTTTCTGGTGACTTGAGTATGAGAGAGCGAGCAGGAAAAAACATTTCAGAGGTGTATGGCTATAGAACAGTGCCCAGCATTTCTCAAACAGGCTGTACATGTTCCATGTGCAATGAGTTGGATGCTCAGTCTGGGACTGATGTCCTCTCTGTGTTGCACTGATAGGCTTATGTGTACACTGATCTGGGAATATTTGCTTTGCTGGCTAAAGGTTATACACTTGGATCTGCATATGAACATTACATCCAATTCATTCCAATCTTGTCATGTTTTCCACATGTGCACATCAGATGTCCAGCATAAAGCTGATCTATATAGATAGAACATGTCCAGGATCTTCAAACATGTAAAAGATCAGATTGCAGCTACCTCCTCTACAGAGTCTAACAACCTAGTTTCTCAGATGAGTGACTAAAACCTACAGACCCTTGTATAACTAAATTTCCAGGCAGAAAAAAAACCCCCAGATCTGTGAAAGTTAACCCTAGTCTATATCTATATACAGACACATATCCATACGTGTCTGTATTATATATTTATCTATCTCAGCTTTCATTCACTTATATACTTCATGAACAGCCATAATATATATTTTTCTTTTGAAAATAAACATAATGGCAGTTCTTAATGGAAATCCTGGAAATTTGAAAAATAAAGACATAATACAGTTGAGTTTTAGAAGTTAATACCTTATATTATTACAAGTCCAAAAGTTGCATCAGCAGTTTGATCATTTTCAGCAATTTGTCACTTAGTGTCATGAAATTTCCTCTCTGGATGGAATTCATATTTAGATGATAGGATTATACTTGGTTTGAATTTTTTTCCCAAAAAACCATAACCTTTTAGTTTCTCTACGTCAAAATTCATGAATCAGTCTATGCTGCTACCTAGTTGCAAGAACACACTGGAAATAGAAGCATAAACATGATTAAGATGGCAAAATAAGACTCCTTAGGTCTTCCAGTAAGAGCACCTGGGAGCACCTGGTGATACTAGCAGTGTACAGTTACTTGGAAGGATGCTCTTTCCAACTGCTTTGTTAATAAATGCCTCTTTTCTACGCGAAGTGAAACATTTTTGAACGCGCACGCTCACCGAATGGCACAAAGCAGAGCCACAGTAAGAATTTAATTCAGTCAGAGAAATGTGATCTCTATTCAGGTTTCTCTCTTTAAAGCTGTCTCATTTTCAAAGCTACTTCTTGCAACTGCAGATCAACCTTAAGAAAAGGAGACACAACATTTAACAGGCATTTTTAGTGCTACAGTAATTGTCAAATGAGAAGTTTTGGTGGAGACTTGATTTGCATTCAGACAAAATAGCATCCATCTAATTAATTCTCATATTTCTCTTAATCCTCAAAGCCCATTGCAGCATTTTATTTTTACAGCAGTAGAAGTTAAGTCAAAAGTTGGCAAACTTGCCAATAGCATCAGGGAGAACAGCTGAAGGAGTAGAATTTATATTGGATACTAGTTTCTTTGTCAGTCTACCTGATCAAATCTTTTTGAGAGAAGATTTTACTATACTGAAGTTGTACATGAGGGGACAAAGGATACCTGTTTTTAGAATAGTCCATGTTTCTTCCTACAACCACAGGGAAACATGATGCACAGCTCCCCAGTATAGCAATGAGCATGCAAGCCCTGAAACAAAAACAGTGTAGAGCATTGCCCTGCCTGAAGTCATAAACTTCATCTGGTGAATGTGAGCTAGTCTCCCACTCAGTGACACATTGCAACAGAGGGATTACAGCAGCCCTGACTATGCTGGCAGTGGATTACGTAGCTCTTCCTAATCTAAAGAGCTAGGACACGTCTAATCAACCAAGTGGTTTTGTAATAACCTGTCATGTGTGACAAAAAACCCCCAAACCATTACATGCAGAAATCAATAATTATCAAATTCAAACAGTTCAAATAAACAAACACAGGATCAGTAGGGAACATACACCTTTGAAGAAAGATGCATGAATTGCAAATGCCAACTTGGAAAGCTGGAGGTCAGCAGAAAAAGAGCTTTGTTCAGATTAGTTTCTTGAAGTTTCTGTTCTTGAGCAGTTTGAATTCCTTATCCCTGGGCTAAGTGTATTTCAGAGGATAAGATCTCAGTTCTTTACAGTACCCATTTTAACAAATAACTTCAGATACATCAAAGATTGAAAGAGTTTTCTCCCTATAAGCCGTAACTCTTAGCTAGAATTTAACCTCAGGTTATCCCCAAGTTTTGCTACAATAGAAACCTCAAAATAATTTTTGTAGCCTACAGACAAGACAAGGTGAAATGAAATCTCACAGAACCACTGACTGCCCTAGGAGATGCACAGCAGTCAAGTATAATTACTGCAGTCTTACGTAATATTACTTTTAACCTTCATAAATAACACTTTACAGCCTGACTATCCAGGCTGAAAAACCAACCAAAAAGCCCCTCTGAAGTCTTGAAGGTTTCTGTCCTAGCATAGATGAAATTTCATTATTAGAGAGGTATGAAACAATAGAGCAATAAACAAGACTTCAGAAAAAGTTTACCCCTTCACATAGCTTCATTTAATCTAGAAACTGGTTTAACTCTTCTAATACTCACCCAGTGTAAAACAAGCATATAAATGAGAATGAGCA
This sequence comes from Atrichornis clamosus, assembly GCA_013400975.1. Lineage (NCBI taxonomy): Eukaryota > Metazoa > Chordata > Aves > Passeriformes > Menuridae > Atrichornis > Atrichornis clamosus. The sequence goes on from WBMZ01013977.1 coordinate 28,679, forward strand.
TTAAAAGAAAAAAAACCAAACAGTTGAACTTTATTAATTTTAATATAACCTTATTTTACCAGTTCTGGTGTCTTTTATTTATTGTGCTGTGGATTGCAAAGAGACTGCTAGAGTATAATTAGCTGTGCAGACGAAGAGATAACTAAAACCTAGCCACCTATATCAGCAGTACAATAAGCAACAGGTATTTTAGGAGTCATAGATTTCCTTAAAATTAGGCATATAAACTGAATTTATTTATTTTCTCCTCAATGTTTAGACTGCTTATTGAAACACCTATCTCACAATGAATTGCTTCCTTTCTTCTATCACCTGTGTTTGTTCTAAAGTATTTCAACAATGAATGTGAAAGGTTTGGTTAGTATTCCTGTGTATCCAGGCCAAGGCAACCATTCATCTCATTCTGTTAAAACACAAAATAAGATCTTGGGCATACCTTGAACATTGCTGCATTGACACCCTAGAGAAAGGTGTTGAACTATTTCACACCAGACCTTTTCCTGATTTTCAATTCAATTTGAAACTGGTCAGCAACCTGGAAAGTAGTCACCACGTAAACAAACTAATTCTATTATTAGTTCTGTGCTCTTTATATACAAAAACTATATCCTTTAATGGTAGAAATAGCAATAAGGATTCTATGACTCAAAATGTGAACATTATTAATCTAAATTTGAGGACTTGGAATGCCCTTAATCTCTAGCAGTGGAGATCAAAAGAGCTAGTGATTTTCCAGGTAAATTTTGCCTCATTCTGATAAGCAACTGTCCAGAGTATGATATGTCTACTCAGTACTTGCTCTTTTAATCCAAAAGTTCAGCCAGACCCCAAAATGGGAGGTTCACATGTTGCTTTTGTTTTAGGCTTCCAGCAGGGAATAAGCAGCAAAAAATATCCACAGTAAGAATAAATCTTTGCAGATACCCTGAAACATGAGCCACCTACTCACAACAGAAAAGGTTTGCAGAAATGGAATCAGAGCCTTCACAAATGTATCCACAAACACGCTGACGGGCAGGGGCCTGAAAGTCAATCACCTTATTTAACTCTTTCTTTAAAAGTGTGAAGGCTGTATTAAAGCAAAGCTGTATCATTTTGAGTGAAAGAAACTTAAGTAAAGTCAATCAAAATCGAGTAATCAAAAATGAGCTTTAGGCATTGAGAGGTTAAGTAAAATCTTTTTGGTACCATGGACATTAGAAAAAAAAATTTGTATCCTTAGGAAAGCTTGAATCTTGATAGCAAAGAGCAATTACATATTCAGGAATATCTGAGTTAGTTTTCATCAATAGTTTTGGGCTTGTTCTCTAAAGAATAAAAACAAAGAAAAACATGTATTCAAAATACAGAAAAGGAAAAAAAAGTGATTTTAGTATTTTAATTTATTCCATCTTAAGAATGAAAACCTAAAGATAACTATATTTTGATCTAAATGTAAGTAGAAGATAAGGTTAGTCTGTTTTATATCCAAAGAGTAGAAATTATTTTCCACTTTACTTTCAAGTTCTCATTCACTTTTGGCACTATATCTTGGTTATGGTTGTTTGTTTTGTTTTTAAATTATTTAGGATATTTCAAAGTTAGAGAAATATTTATTTCTACTAAGAAAAGGATTTCTTATCTCTCTTCTACACACAGGGTCCTGTGGAAATTCTCAGGATACACACCACCTAAAGGTAGCACCTGATCTTTAATGCCAAGAGAAATATAAGAAAAACTTGAAATATGGCTGATTTTGACTAGAGAAGGTCTCTCTAATAGGATGAGTGCACTTGTCAAATGAGATTCCTGCTAGGAATGTCACACGAAGTTTTCTTTTCACATACACATATATACACATGTACACACAAACTTACAAACATACACTCACTCTTTCAAGCTGATTTCCTGTATTTCATGTAATTTCTTCATCTGTTCTCTTCAATTTCTGTAGAATTCTTTTTAAAAAAGCTTGAAAGGTAAATACTATAGTACCAAAAAAATTCTACGTAATCCAAGTGTAGGATGATAACATTGAATATAAAAAAACCCTCTGTTTTTACTTCTCTCCAAAAGATGAGAGAAATTTCATATGTAAATAATGAAACATATATTTTGGTAGAAGGGGACTTTACAGATGTTCATCTGAAATAGAATTTCTGATTTAGAGAACTTAAGAAAAAAAATGTATTTTAACAATAAATGAGCTCATATATACAATAGAGCTCATATATTTTGCTCTGCCCAGAAATTTATAGATGGCATGAGCACTATCTCAATTTATCTTTTTTCATGAGTAGAAATAGTGAGGAGCCAGAGCAGAAGAAAGCAAACAATTTAAACAGAATTTGCAATAAGTACATGGCTATCATGCATTTCTATTCACTGGTCCCTCAGGGAAGTTACAGTACTCTGCTATTATTTTACAAGAAACTCACTGTAAGTGGCAAGAGAAGAAACACACTAGTGCTCAGAATCAAACACACACAGAAAAAAGAGAATTCTTTCTATACAGGCCCAATCCCATAGTTCTCCTTTTTCAAGCGATGAAAGTTTCTGACATTATGGCCAAGGATTTAAAGTATCACCAAGTAGTTCTTGTTAAAATAAATTAGTTTCTGTTTTACTCTCATTCTCCTTTTTTCCTCTATCAATGACAGAAAAAAGGGATTTCTGTAAATACTGAATTAATCTTCACCAGATAGAATTTGCAAGCACACTGTTCAGACACTATTATTGCCCAAACGTTAAGGTTAGTGCTATTTTTCAAAAAATTTATACCTAAAATGACAAAAAAAAGCCTGTCTGGTTTTGTCTAAGTATAAAGCATACTCAAAGTGGAAAAGAAGAATGCCCATTATGATCACAGGATGCAAAATTTATACTATTTTACTGTTATTATTATTAATATTAATTTATATTCTCATAAAAGTCTGTGATGAAGAAGTTGCGAAATGAGAATCACAAGAACTTGACCCGCAGTTTCTTGAGAATTTTAATCATTGCCTGACAGTATTTGAACTAGGAGTACCTCAGAGGAAATATGGTCCTTTAGAGCACACATTTTCATCTCTTTTAGCTGTTATCAAAACAACACATCAGAAACAGAGCAAGACTTACCATTTTACCACTGACAAGGCAAAGCAGGAAGTACCTATTAGCATTTCCACATACCCATACTCAGAGATGAGCAAAGTCCTGAGAAAACCCACCAAACATCTAAGCTAGCCTGGATTGGAGGAGTGTGCTAGTGGGAAAGGCTTTGTACACCATGACCTCCTAATATCTACTTAGCCCTGCACTGTGCTATGATTTTTATGTATTTCAGATCTATGACAAGGCTGTCTCAATAAAAGTGGAAAAACAGAATAAAGAAGCTTTGAAACTAAAATGAGTAAAGAAGTAAAACTTCATCTTGACATTAACATGAAGAACATAGATTAGAAAAAGTAAATTTTAGTCTCACCACGATCAGGAGGAAGAGTGCAAAAATGTATTATTGTCACTCTACTGAAAATAATACCAATGTATTGTTTCTTTCAAAGAGGCAAACACTGCCTTCAAGCAAAATAACAGAAGTCAGTCCAAGTATTGCGAAGTCTGGATATAATACAAAATACTAACATTTGTTCTGAGAATTAACTGCTTTCATTTTTCTGCCACAGAAGCATGACATACTCTACTCCTTTATTTTCATTTAAATATGTAGTCTGTGATTTATATTCTACATATATGTCAATTAATTATGTCCGGTGCACTTTATCCCTTTTTTTTAAAACATCTCCCTCATCAGAACTAAATAGAAAATAGATTCAAAATTGTGGTTGAAGATACAAATTTCATATTCAACAGGAAATTGACCCTTTACTTAAGTGATGCTTATCCAACAGTAAAATTTTTTAATTAACACTACAAAGACAGTCATTCAGAAGGCTTGTAGACCAAACCAAATGTTTTCCCTTCACTGGGAAACAACCAAACAAAACAACTTAACAGTGACAAAATGGAGTTTTCTAAATATTTAATGTTTTGGGGGGAGGGGGAGGCAGGGGGGGCTATTGCTTTGAGAGATGCTCCGATTACTAAATCTTGGTTAGATTAAACAAAGCAAGTGCATGTACATTTTACAGGCTAGCTTATTAACTAGCAGAAAGCCACTACTTTGATTGGGGGAAAAAAAAAATTAAATTCTCCCTGTAGGGTGTCTACTGGACCGCCCAGGAATGACTTATAAGTACCTTGCAGTCCATTCAAAAATACTTAACTGCCATCTAGTGGCTGAGGAGGCCAACTTCTTTATGATGTCCTTCAGACTCTCTAAATTAATGCTTCTTCCCTCATTTCTAATATTTCTATTTACTTTCTCATCCTTCCTTCACAGCCTGAGAAATCTCGACATCATATGACAGTATTTTAATTGCAAAGTTCAGCTACTAGTCATGTAGGATGCAGAACAGACTGGAACAGACAACCTCTTTAAATTATATTGAGGTCTCAATGCATTTTAAGAAGTTTAGTTAATGTATCTGCCACAGTTTTAGGAAATGAAAAATCTATTTGTGCTTATTAAGATTTCTGAAAACAAACCAAAAAAGAAATGTGAAAATGGCAGCATATTAGAACTGAAAACACCTAATATTAAGAATCTAAGATTTCCCATCAATTAAACTTGAAACTTCTGCATAAAAACTATATTTCACGAATATGAACACAAAATACTTGATTTGCACTTAACTTTTCCTGGAGTGAACTTCCACAAAAGTTAGATTCCCATTTACTTCCTGAGAAAAATGCTCTGCATTTCAGCAGTCCCTTTGACCCTGTCAGTAAAGTCTTCTACCAGGTTTCTATAACCTCATTTCACACAAACTTCGTTTCTTTTATGTACACTTCTGATAAAACATCATTTACTCTCAAGGCTAACAAAAAACACTGTCTACATATGCTTCCTGATATTCATCTGCTTAAAGCTAAAATATCCCAATTCTAACATTGGACCCACATTTAGAATATGTGTTCCTCCACATCACGTATTGCAAGTCTGGGTTCATATACCTCAGGATTAAAAAAACCCAGATATATACCTCTGAATTTTTTTAACCTTTTATATTCTGAAATCTGGGTATGCTGGCATGATGTTGCAGAAAATTTACATTGATACCGTTCTTCTTAGAAAGAAGATATTCTATTCTGTTCAGTATAATTTGATTCTTATGGAAACATCCAAAAACATTTGTTTCTTTCATAATCCTTTATTTCCTCAATGAGAAAATTGTATGTAGTAGATCCTTTTGAATATGTCATATATTTTTGCTGGTTGGCTTTTTTTTACTCAAGTACATATTCAAGTATGCAACTTTTCTTTTTCCTGCTGAAAGCTAAGGCTTTGGCAGTCATATCTTTGTAGGAAAAGAACTGGTTTAGAGTAAACTGTTCATTGCTTCTGCAAGCCTTCTCTTCCCCTGTACAAAAAATAACCCGTCATATAGCAAAGGATGAAAGAGGAGTGGCACTTGTTCCCAGGTTCTTTCTTAATAAATATCTCAAGGAAGAACATGCAAAATCAAACCGTGTAAGAAGAGCCACAGTCACAGAACAGTTTGGGAAGGAAGAGTTTCCAATTTTCCTCAAATTCCTGTTGAAGCCAGTTCACTAGTCTCATCTACAGGTGGTCTGTAGGCTGATGAAAGCCATATAATACCAAAATTAAACAGGTTTTACATCAGACTCCAAGTCTGATAACAGTCTAAAAACAGGTTTATAAAATCTCCCTTTTTTTGTTATTTCACCATTTCAGAATAATCTTTCATCTACTTTCCTTATCTCACCTTCACCTATAAAGAATAATTTCTGAAATTTCTTCTAAGAGAGAGTTTGGGGCAGCATGTGTGTTTCTGAGACGAATTCTAGTGGTGACATTTTATAATAATGAAAAGTAAATTCCAGTCCCACCAATGTTTTGTACTTTCTAAATAGACTGATTATGTATTTATCTTAAAGGATTTCAGAATAATTTTTCTTGTATTACCAAGAGTCAAAATTGGAACATTTCAAATGTCACAAAGCTATTACCCTAAGGAGTTATAATAATTCTTAATTAAAGACTAGAGTAAGAAGAAAGATCCCTGCTGAGAGGCTGAGAAAGGAGTTACCAGTAAAGTGTGGTGGTTAGGAATACTCCAAAGAGACATTCCAGGAATCTGTTTTTATAAAGCAGAAATTATCTTCAACATGGCAAAACCTGGCCTGTATCTTATGCTTTTTAAGATTAGCATTGTTTCCCTATGATATTGTTGAAAAGCACACCATAGATCATGCGGTAGAAATCTGTCTTCAGCACCTGAGAACTGCCAGAATTTTGTCTGGATGTCAGTAGAGTGAAAGTACATTACGTTCTAAAAAGGCATATAATTTTGGTTGAAGATTACAGGGACTAGACATCATCAATGGCACGAAGAAGTATTCATTACATCTGGATGATGATCATTAAATAAATGTAATGAGGACTTTCTTTTTTAAATGTGTGTGTTACACAGAATAAAATCTAAACAAAGACGATCAAGAATAGAAATTTAAAATAATTTTACGATGAGGTCCATTACACAACACTTTAAGTGCCATTCAAACAACTTTAGGTTTCTGGTTCTGTGAAGTGCCACTACTAACCAAAGCCTAGTTTTCATGTACTCATTTTACAATTAAAGGACGCTTTTTTTTTAAACTTTTTTTTTTTTTTTTTTTGCTAAGAGTCTATTTTTACCTACCATGTAAACAAAATCAAGTCAATCTGAAAAGCGAGTTAAAATGTAAGGAAAATTGCTAGGATAGTACAACAGATCAGGGGTACAACCAGAACGGAAATTGGCTCTTGCAAAAAGTACACTGTCAAATCTAAAGATCAGGTTTGAAGCTGGAGTTTCTAAATTAGAACATTCAATTTTTCTCTTCTTCTTTCACTAAAGGATTTAAGCCTAACAAAACTTTCTCTGTTTTCCTCTGGAAAGACTAAGCAGACAATGTTGCTATTTGGCATTTCAAAACCAGGACCTGAAATGGCTGCCAATTTTTCTAAACCTTCCACCGCTTAACAATTCCTGTACTTAAAGCAAGCACACCCACAGGTCCTCATTTTGTTTTTTAGCTGTAAGTTTTAAAAATTAGGTATTTTGGACTCAGAAAGTAGTCTTAAACTTTGGAAAATTATGCTGCAAAACATGAAGATTATATCTAACAAATTAAAGATAAGAAAATGGAGAAGATGTATATATACAAAAGTCCTTCAAGTGGCAAGCAAGTATAGAATGCAGGCTGTATTACTTGTGCTTTTAATTTAGAATTATTCTAAATCTTTTAGTTAACTGTTTGTCATAAGTGAGATAATATATCAGGACACCATGTTGCAGTTGTGTTTTGGTCAATAATCTTCAATTATTTTAGTAGCATGTGGAAAATGTCTTTTCCCGGGGAAAGGAGAAGGAAGAAGTCTGTAAGTAGACTTAGTTGATGAATTTCAAATTTTATGCTAGAGCTCTCTTCCTTTTTATATACCAAAGAAAAAGAGAAAAATCACCTACTGAGCTAACTTTAGCTAATGCTTGCCTTTTTTCTGACAGAAAAACTGTGGACAAACTAGACAAATAATAAGAGAGAGTGGATCTCTAATAGAAACACATCATAGTATTTCATCACTTAAAACATGTACAAATAACATCAAGAAGGATCTGATTGCAGTATAGGATTTACCTACAAACATGATGGTCATTCTATTTTCTAGATTTTTTATAGATTAATATAGTTAGACATTGATGGATAGAGAGAATATGCTTAACTGCTTGGGACACCGCAGAAATAGTCTGAACATATGACAACATTTTATCCACATACATTTCCTCAAATTAAAAAACTTCCACTCTGATTTTCAAAATAAACCCAAATGATGATGATGACGACGACAACATAATACAGCAAAAACTTGAGATGATTTTCTGCAAGTGATCCTGTTAGTTCTGCACTGCATTGATGAATATTATTATAGAGTGGAAGAAGTTCATGTTACTGTCATAAGAGATCACCACTGAGCAAGAGGGATGAGGATCTCCACAACACTAGCAAATGGAATTCAGTAATCGGACAACGTAATAGGCTAGTTTTAAAAATAACAAAAAGCTTCCAACCAGTAGTAAATTTGTTCAAGTGATCACGCAGTGTTCTAGAGCTCTGGGTTAAACTTCATTCTCATTGTAATCCTCATAATACTTTTAATAGGTAAAATACTTAAGTATTCATAAACCTATTTTAATGAATTACATTTCCAATTAGAAAAATATTTTATATAGGTCACTTCCTGCAATTAATTAAAATCCTAGAGACAGATCAAAGATGTTCCTTATGTGCAATAACTTTCTGGAAGTACAGGGAAGAAGTATTTTTTCACAATAAATACTAGAAACCATTGCTAGTGAAACGTAGGTGACTGAAATATAAAAGTAGCATGGGACAAATATATTTTAAGCTAAACTTAAAATACTGCAATGTAGAATAACTTTGTAACATTATTTTAATTAATGGGCTGTAGTTCCTTATTATGAAAGTAGAATAATAATTTAAGTAACTGACTAGAAGAACTTCTTTAATGATGCTTGGCAAGACAGAAGCCACAAAGTTAATATATCTACTTCCCCCACCCATGGCTCATAAAATACATGATCAATCCCAAATCAAATTTGCAAGTCTAATAATCAGTAGTATGCATTTACCTAGGCATTCCTTACTTTTCCCTGCAAAGCAAATCATGGATCATTTTCACAAATGCTGCTCAATTCAGTGGTGCATGAGTTGTCTTGTCACTAATCAAAAAAAAGAAAAAAAATCCCCAAAAGAAACAACAGTGAAAAAACCCCACAAAAAGAAAAAAAAAAAACCCAAAGGGGGAAACAAGGTGGGAAATAAAGGAGTCAAAAAAAGAGATTTCAAGAGCTTTTGATCACTGCTTGTTTCAAAACAAGTTTTCAGGAAACCAGAACTTTGCCTTCCTTCCAATGACTGCAGAAGAAGTGAATAGTGTTATTCACTAGTAAAGTAAGTCTGGTAGCTAGTCTTTTGAGGAAACAAAATTTGAAGTTCCTCAGACCCATCAGAATACACCATCTTGAATGAAGAACAGAACATGTATGATTATCTGCTAAAAAAATAAAATAAACTGGTTTTAGGTTGCACAAGTCCAGCCCAGACTGTTTCCACTATCCCAGTATTATATTTTCTCCTTGTTAAGTCCAGCGTGGCACTCTAAAGCTGTTCACTTACTACCACTGCTATAAGCTCGAGGAGAGAGTCAGAAAAAGATCCCTGCCACTATTACTTACATGAACTTTTGTAGATGAGCTAATATAACCAAATCTTTTACTACTATTCCTCTGTAATGTCATCAGACATAAGGTTAGCATACTTTTGAGTGAAAAACATTTTGTAAGAATCACCTTACATTGGTAGGAACCTTCAATCTCTATACCTAGGTACACTATCGAACATATAAAAAACCTAATTTCTGAATTTTTTTAGTCAGAATATTCAGTATACAAAATTATTTCTAAAATGTCGGAAAAAAAGTACTGCTTTTGCAGCCTTTTTATGAAGTGATAAAATATTTCTGTTAGAATCTTACCTGTACCCGCTGAACACCTTCTATGCATTGCTTCTCTGTTTCTAGGACTGTAGATTTCAACTCTGAATTCAAAAAGAAGATACAGATTTTAAACTTTTATATATATATAAAATACTCATTGATCTTTTGAAATACCCATTAAGAAAATAATGAAAGGAGTACGGAGTTAAAAAAGGTAAACAGTGTTAACTGTACCACTTCTCTCTAAAATTAACAAAACAGGTTATATGTATAAATAAAGCCAGTCAGATCCCAATTTGTAATGTATGTATTATGACACAATGTTAAATTTTACCATCTTAAACCTGAAAGAAGTCCATTTTGATTGATCAGAATTTCTGATTCAAAGATAAATAGTTACTTATGGATCTATTAATATATTCCACAGAAGGTCAAGGGAAGTTCTCATGCTTTTTCTTCCCATCTAGTCTCATTAAGTAACATTTCTGTCCTTAAGGTTGATGACTCTTGCCAGCTATGTTGTCTTTCTTATATCCTCCACTACCACTGGAATTTGAAATCTCCACAATGACATAGATAGTAAAACACATCTAAAATAGGGCAGCAAAACATAAGACACCCCACAACTGGATCCCATTTCTTCTTTTAAAACCAGATTACTTTTCTGACCTTAAAGAACCTCAGAACTGTGCCTCAGTTTCTTTGCCTGATGGAAATAATGAGAAAAAGGAAAACAAACAAGCAAACAACTCCATAGCAGGAACACAGTGCAAAGATCTCTAACCAGTTTAGGAGTTACTGCTAATAATGCCTCTTTACTGATCATAGCCTAATTTTTCACATATGACAAGAATAGAAGTATTTTTCTTACACCTGCCCAGACAATATATAAGTGCTACATCCTTCTTATATTTTTTAAAGTAGCACTATTCAACAGGGAAATCTCTTGATCATTTGCAGAGAAAGTGAAGCAGCTGTGATCCAGAACCTCTAGATTCATAATTCCCAGAACTTGGCCTCCTTACAGCTTTCTGACAATCCCAGCTGTTGGGAAGTGAGGCGTACAAGGAAGGTGTTTCATTGCAAGTGTCAGTTATGTTGCGAAGCTACTCCTTGAAAATTAACAATCCACAACTTTTTTTTACCTGGGTGTGGATAGGCTGTGCTTAACAGGAAATAACTCATCATTTAGATTTTAGATTTCTTTATGTTTGAGAGAAATGTTAATATTTATTTGCTCTTTGCTCACAACAGGTCTATTATTTGCTGATTTTCTAGTACTAGACGTACCCACACAACCTAAAGCTTTCTAGCATGCAAATTAACACAACTATCTCCCTTACCCAAAAGTACTTAAAAAATTAGGAACTGATTGCTCCTATCTGTTTGTCAGTATTTAACGATTTGACTGAATTGTTTAGCTTATTTTTACCTCACACATTTTATGTTCTAAATATAAGATGAAGTCATGGTGATACGACCAGTTGTCTTTAATGTTAGTTTGACAAAGTTTAGTAAATACAATCTATTCCCAGAAAACTAACCATCGTTGCTAAGCAAAATGAAAAAGACCCCAAACTCTACCACCACAGTTTAAAAAAAAAAAAAAAAAAAAGGGTTAAGGAACAGAGAAATTTGTTGTATGACAAATGAAACCTTTCCTTTAAACCAAACTAAATATTATTTGGGGGGTTGGTTTGGTTTGATTTTTTTCTCTTTGTTTTGGGATTTTTTTAGAGACTAAGATTTCAGGTTGCAAACGAACAGAGAGATTTAGTGTGCTGGGACTGTTTCATTTTGCAGAAGTTGCATAATCTTTGAGTCTCTTCACAAGTGGTTAAAACAGTCAGATGGGAGACAACATGACTGGGTTCTAGTGTCTGCTTACTTGCCTTTTCCTGTATGTTAAGTAGAATAGTATCATCAGCAAAGCATTTAAATAACTGAATTTTGAATACCCTGTTGAATTTAGATTCATGCAATGTGCTGAGATGTGAGATTGGTAGACTGAAATGCCATAAGAAGTAACTGTAACAGATTTTGGGTATTCAGATAGAAAGTTAGTGGCATACACATTGATCTTATTGGTGATGTTGACTCATTTTGTCCAAAACCTTCTCTGAATCCAGAACTGAAAAAGGTTTTGATATAAGTATTTGCTGACTTGAACCCAAATTCATATTAGGTATTTCTTAACATCAGTTTTAAAATAAATAGCCAACCTAAACCAAAAAAGTAACAACAAATCTAAACAAAAACGGAATACCCAAAACAAACTAAAATAAACCCCCCCTCCAAACAACAACAAACAACCTGGCCAAAAAACAGCCCCAAAACCCCAAAAAACCTCCTGACCATTCTAATAACCATTTTCTTACATCCAACAATGCTTCACATGATACAAAGCATACAGAAAAACTATTAAATTCATATTATACTAAACAGATTATTAATTACTTTGCTAATTTAGGATTACCTGAAACTTGCAGAATTTCATCTTGCCTTACTTGAAGGCCTACTAGAGTCATCATGCTAACGTGCATAATAAAAGTTAAGACTCTTTTAAAAAATATCCTACTACATTCCTTTCTCAATCAATGCTTTTGTCTAAAATGCATATTTTTGTTTATGAACCATTGTTTCTAATGTTAATATACCTATTTAATTCAGACAGAAACAATTATATATACTACAAATTACAGGCTGCCCTGCACACAATAATTTAAACCTGTTTTAAAAAATGTTTATCCCCTATACCTTTCAAAGGCGCAAATACATAAAATAATTTAGTTACAAATTTTGAGCAAGGTGTTTATCCTCAGGTTTCACATCACTCACCTCCAGGTTCTTCCAAATGGCAAGCATGTGAACAATTAAAAAAAGTTAAATTATTTATCTGCCTGAGTTGTATTCAGAAGAATTTTTCCTTTTTTCTCCATGCCCTACGCTGAAAACTCACGCCTAAATTTCAATTAAAAAAATTTAAGAACTACTTATATTACATTTAGAAAAAGTCACAATACAAAATTTTCCACTTTGTTCCTAACTCTATTTTGTAAATATTTTTGCATTCTTTTGAGAGGGCAGTGACTGAGAAAAGGAACACAGAAGTCCTGCATACACTGCATCCATGCAGTAGGTATAATAAATAGAACAACATAAGATGGAAACAAACCATGTATAAAATAAATATGTTTAAAAATTATTAGAATTATCCTTTTGGTAGAAATACACTTCTAAGTATATGGCTACATTTCAAAATATTTTATGCTATCAACTTTCTTTAAATTTTAGAGCACAAAACTGTTGTTAACTTGCACCAGCCTCTGCCAGGCTAAAACCTCAAAATAAGAAATTCACCCTTTTGTTTTTCCAGTGCAGAGTATGTTCATAAATATTGTGATCACACATCCATTAGCTAAGTCTCCAAGTTGAGAAACACAACTCTCAGAGTACGTGGCAGTGAATTCTACCACCACATATGGCAACACTTTCATTGAATACAGCATAAAACAGTAGATCATCAGTTAAAAACTAGACTAGCTCAACAATCCAGTACTGCAGTGTTCCACACTGAATTGCATCAGTGAGGTGAATACAGAAATGTTTCCTCGATCTCCAATAGAACTGCTTTGGTAAAAGTAACAGCACAAATAGAATAATATAACAACACTGCATTTTTGTTGGCAGCAATTGTTTTGCTTGTGAACACTGAAATAAGTGATACCAGTAAAAGTAAATTGTTGCTGTGGTAAATAGGGTCCTTGTAAGAAAGACTTTGCTCGTGTTCCAGAGGAAGTGGCAAAGAAGTCTCAAAGAGAAGCAAATCTGAAATTAACTCCACCCAAAGTCTACAAGCAATACAGAAATCTGTTGAAATATGACTTAACTCTTCAAATCTGAGCAATGAAAAGGAGGAGTGGCAGAAAATGGAAAATTTGAGAATACTCAGTGACTCTTCACAGAGGGCATGGGGATGAATGCAGACTAAAAGTGTTGAGAGCTGCTGAATACTAACTTATAGAAAGCAAAGCCTCCAAGGACCTGTGGTATTTGTGCATCAACACTACTAACAGTAAACAGGTTTGAAATCCTCTTCTGAAGGCCTTTGTCAGCTACAAGGGAGAGGTTTTTTTCTTGGTTTTGTTTTAATTCTCAGTTTAAACAAAGCTATTAAAAAACATGAAGATTGCAGAAATTTGACTGGTATCATAACCTCACAAATTTTAAGATAAACTGACTTTGTAAACAAGAACTCAATTTATTTTTTCACATTCACTTTTCCTACCCCTCTCTCAGCATGATACTGCTGAATGTACCAAGGAATACCTTACACCACTCTAATAACTTTCAGTATACCACCAGTGGGTTTCTGAAGTTGCCCATATTCTTAGGAAGAGAAAAGAACCCATATCTCATGGCTCTGAAGTTATATAAACTGGAAAAGAACAAAGATCACAGCACCTGGTAAAACCCATTACTCAACAGACGCCAGGCACACATCTTAGTTGCTAAAAAAAATTTTTACTGAATATATTTTTATTAGATTCATACTAGCATTATTTCTGATGCTAATCCAAGATTCTCAAGACCAGGTGTTTGTTAGTAGCTAAGTACCAAGTTTCTATCTTGGATTCTATGAAATACAGCAGCTTCTCCTATGCTATGCATTTATTTTATCTGTCTCTAAGAACTATACCTTCTTCTGAAATTTTGAGTCTTTGTTCTTCATCTGGAGGTTTGGGTGGGGGCCACGAAGATGAAGTTCTCCTTGGAAAGCTTCCTTCAATGTAATCTGTTGAATGTGTGGGTTGGCTAACTGCAGCCCACGTATAAAGCTGGTCTTGCTGTGGTTAAAAAACAAACAAAAAAAAGTTGAAAAGTTCAAGTAGAAAGATATGCCCAAAATATCTAAGCTTTTGTTTTGAGTACAAGTAACTCAATATCCACCCGTATATCAAGGCAAACTTGGTTTTCTTCATCCCTTGATAAAGACATAAAAAAAACTATATTAAAATAATTATGTTCATTAACAACAGAAGATTAAGCTTTTAGTTTTCTACAGCACAACAACACGCTAGAATACAGTTAAGCACTTTTTTGAGCATAAGGAACTATTTGCCACTTCTTTTCTCAGAAAGATAACATGTTCTGTCCATCATGACTGCATCTTGACACATACGGCCAGTTTTATGGGTTGGAGGAAAATATTTTGCACCAAATTCACAAGCAAGGAAAATAAGCAAGATTATTTCAGCATAAATTAAGATGATATACATACTCTTGCAGACCTATTTTTATCATTGCCATTTTAATATTTTTAGAAAAACAGGTAAAAAGGTGGGTTTTCTCTTGGAGTAAAATGGAAAAAAAAATCAAAAAACCAACAGCTAAAAGCACTCAGTCCTCTGAGCTCAAATCAGATTACATCCTTATTGCTCAACAGTTTTGAGTTTGATTCTATGATTAAAAGTAGGACGCATAGAGACAGTCTGAGGAAAACTAGGGCAAACTTGCTTTAAGCTAACAGCAAAATTTTAGATGATCACAATTTAAGTAGTTATTCTTGTGACTTCTAGTATTCAACATGCATGCCTTGTGCTTAAACATTTAGAATACTGTAAACTCGATAGAGGTCATTTACAGCAATTTAATGAGTAACATAGTAAGTCATCTGGAAAGATACAAATATTATAGTACAAAACTGTAACAGAACCCCAAGTCACAGGATGAAAATACAGTCATAGAACAGTAATACATTCTTACAAAGGTGATGTTCATTAAACTTCATTCCTGTTATTGCCTGAGTAAAACACTGGTACATATTTCATTTTAGATTAAAGTTGTTTTTTTTTTTAATGTGACAGATAAACTTTGAAGAGATATTCAGGGAGAAGAAGAAAATGAAACTTTTTCTCAGGGTAATCACTATTCTATGTGACTAAATTTCTAGTCGCCTAAAAGTAAATTGTGGTAAGAGTGATAATATTCTATTGAGAGCAACTTACTTGCAACAGACAAATGCTGGTTCTAAAGTAAAAACCTTTGTTTTACAGAGGGTGCCTCAGTCAGGGTCAAAGAAATCTCATTAGACCTTCCCAGCATGAAAAATGTGGCAAAAATCCAGACACGTACATAGACTTTAGACAAAGGTAAAAATAAATGGATAAAAAGCTTAATAAAAGATAACATCAGGTTCTTTACATAGCCCTGAACTCTATGTTCCTTGAAAAGCCTGTCCTTTTCCCATTATCATGCTATTCTGTTTGAACATCCAAAAAGGCTTGATTAAAGGAGTTCTTGAATCACTTAGTTCTTTCCCTTTGTCTATTTCCAGCTTTTTAGAGGATATGTATTTCTGAGTTTCTGCCCAACTCCCAATGCTGTTTGAGTAAAAAGGGGAGGGAGAATCATACCCGTACATAATGTGTAAAGAATAAGAAAAAGTGCTGGATTTTGCTATTTGTCATGTTTCTGCACCATCTAAATCTCAAAAACACAGAGGAAAATAAGATTTGAAAAAGTCTTTGAGACAAACCGGAACAATTTTTTCTTGCCCACTCAATTACTTTACACAGCCAAGGGAACACAAGGAAGAACAGGCTCTGCAGAGGGTTAACTGTCTAAGTACAGTTTACTTTCAATAAGATTACATGTAAGGTAAATTACATTACATTAGGGCAGTAAAGTAAAAGACAGCAGACTGTAGATAATATTGACACAGCATAAATGAGGAAGATAAACAGTTAAGCTCTTCCTGGACATTACATTTCACCATGCTAGTTCTTGAAAGATATAATAAAATCATTTAACAATGATTTAACAAGATTTTTGGAGAATGATTAGTCTACATGAATCAAGATGTATTTAAAAAAATGTCAGAATTATTGTCCACATGGGATACATTATGAAGGTAAGAAAATATGAAGTATTTGTGTTCTTGCTGATATAATTTACAGCATATAAGCTATGAACAGATATAAATTAAGACATCACACAACTCCATAAATTACTCTAAACCCAGCATGGGATTTTTTTTGTGAACATAAAAGATAGTATTTTTTTGTTTGTATTGCATTTGGGGAGGATTTTTTTCATTCAGCATTCAACACAGAGAAGGACAATGGAATAGACTCATCATGTAATGGAAATGTACATGTAGTGGAGATGTAAATGTAGACTTGCAAAAATGCCTCGAAGAGACTTCCACTACAATGGAAACATATCCATTTTCAACATATAAACAAGGTATTTAACAACAACAACTTTCAGATTATTTGCCAGCTTATAAACATAATTTAAAATATGAAAAACCCTCATGACAGAAAGGTAGCCTGAAGCTCTGGACTGCAAGTTGATAGTCCATAAGTTACACTTTAAAAGGGAAAAGAATAACCCTGTCTCTACTTTCATGCCCTTCAAAGAGACAAATCATTTGAATGTCCTAATTCCTATGCACTGAAGCTATGGTCCAAAATCTAATCCTCTTTATGTTTCATCTTTAGCTCCTTGTCAGTTAATACATTAACCCATCGCATTTCTCCTTTTCCAAATCTGATAATGCCATAAGTGTTCATGATTGTTAGAACAGTTTGAAGAACGGTATATGCAGCCAACTACAATGCCGAAGTACTATTCAAGCAAAAGAAACACAATAGTCCAAACTTAAAAAAATCCAGATTTGTTTTTATCATTAATAATTGCAATACAACCATCCATAAACCTAGATCACCACATTCAACTTTTCCTCCTTTAATTTTTTCATTTCAGAGGCAATTTTTACTAAATATCATTATACATACAGTCAGTGAATATGCTTACCGTGATCAAGCTTTGAATACATCTGGAATTTCCACTTCATCTTGCTTAGACTGCACTATTTAGTCTTTAAAGCATCTCTTTAAAGCATTCAGACTCATTTCTGGACAGACACTGGAAGCTTAAAGCTGTCTGAGTCCAGTGCACTAAACATGATGTCAAGAAGAGTTCTCATTTCCACATATCCTTACACAGCACTTTCCACTCGTTCTTGAAAGTGCAGAGCATCTGCACATGGGCGAGGCAAACTGCCTCCAGGATCTGATGGTACCTAATCAATATACATTTTACCACTTATAGATGCTAGCATTTAGAATCACAGAGAGTCAGGTCTGTGGATTAACTCACTCTCTTCCCAGACAGCTCCTAGTATGCAAAAAGAATGGCTTTTTGTAACAAGTTTTCATTCTCTAGTACCACAGAGTTACGCTTCAAGTACACAATAGATTAAATATTAAATATGTTCCTCCACTGCATGAGCTGGAGATGTACTTTCTGACTAATCTTTAAAGATGGAAACCAATGCTCTAAGCTACTAAAAGAAGAAGGCCTCTAGTAAATGACATGTGGCTTGTGAACCCAAAACTAAGGCCATGCGTTAAACCTGCAGTAAACATCTGAAGTCATTGTGGTGGGCCTGGAGCTTACAGAAAAGGGTTTTTTTTCACACAGAGACCAGTTTTGTTCCCTGGACTACAGACTGAACTACAGATTAGTATATCCCTCACTGTAGGAATATAATATGCAACCTTGAATGAATGCTGTGTTTTTCCTGGAGATATACAGGTCATACAGCATTCTGCTCCGTGTTGTTTCAGTTTTTACCCAGCTGTTTATCTGCTTCTAGTTCAAAGAATAAAGATAGCCATTGTGATAAATGCTTAAAGAGGTACAAGAGATGGAGTTGAAATAGCAATAGGTATATACACATTTGCCCAAAATGGCTGCAAAAGCATGAATTAGCAGTGTGAGAATCAAGGAGTGGTAAAAATCTGATCAGAAGTATTTTGATAACTCTAAAGGAGAAAATAAAAGGACAGTCAGATGGGAAAGGTGAGACAGTACAGCAGCACAATGCCATGGGGGAATCATCTCTGCTCTTCAGCTCAGCACAGCAGTAAAGGGGGGGTGTACGTTAGCAGTATCTCTAAACTTTCTAACATGAGAGTGCATTGGTACTAACTTGCCTGATGGCTCCTGAGTTGAGCTGGGATGACACAGGGCTCTATTTTGCAGGACTTTTTTTTTTCAAATAGTAAACTTGAAACATTTTTTCACTAGAACCATAAGCATTCAAAGTTATCCTGAAAAAGGGAGAACAGAAGGGTTGCCATGTTCACAGACAAGTATAAATGGACTAGAAGTAAACACAGGCGATTCCAAGAAGGTTCCTACTCATCAATCTGGATGGCATTCTTTCAATGGGAGGAGGAAAAAGTATAACTGCATTTAAGATGGAACGAGATAAACTCATAGAGGAATTACACTTTATGGTACTTGGGTAAGAAGGGACCAGACTCCACATCTCAGAGGTGTTTTCCAGGCTAAGAGCTCCATAGAACTTGTTCCACACTTGTATATAACTGCTTGGCATTTAGTCTGTTTCAAGTGCATGGATGGAATTTATTCTTTTCCGTTCAGGAAGTTTAATTATTCTAGTATACTCAGTATACAGCCTCTAAAATGAAAGGAAGCCAACTGCATCTTCTCCACTGCATACAAATAGTTAATTGGAGCAGCAAGGTTTTAGTTTGAGAAACTAGATCCAGACTACCTCAAAATGCTCTTATCAGCAGGAGACTGCTTTATTTTCAGCAGCTTTTAAAATAAAGAAATCAATACTTTTAAGAATGGGGAAAGTGGTTTACTTTGTGAGGAGAATTTCAGTAACAAAGCTCTGTCTTGCCTCTAAGAGACCCAGAACAGTGATTAAACATAGGCCTTGACTTGTACTACCTTTGGCTACACCAGTAAGTACAGATGCCTTCCAAGGTTGAAAAACAGCAAGTCCTTCATAATACTGTACTGTAAGCTGAAGTAGCACTTTATCCTCATGAACTAAATTTGTTACATAAGCATTTTACTTGAGTCATTGTGGTTTTTTTCTTTTCAGAGAACCAACGTGCCTCAACAATGAATTTAAAAACATTGCAAGTGTCAAAAGTTATGAAACATTTATTTCCCATGAAATGACTTCAATCTCCTCAACAAAAGAGAATAAACTTGTTTGATCCCATCAAATTTTGCTCTGGATTCAACACCATATCCTGGGAGTATGAGAGGCAAACAGAGCCAATAGCCCTGCAGTTAGAGCTTTCATGGGGAAAGGAAATCAGGAAACTGAATTTCAAGTTTCCACATCTATTCTCATTCTGTTTCAGAGTTGTTGTCTTGGTCTTCCTATTCCTTAACAACTTCTACATTTAATATAGCAGAATACGTTCAACTGGTGAGCTTACAATAAACCTTCCTTGGAAGAGGAAACAGTGACAAGCCTTCAAGAAAAGAGAAGATCAAGATCTAGTCTCTCTACACACCCAACTTGAACTCCCAATTGGAAGGTGACATCCCAAGACCCCAAGGTTATCAGCTGTTACTGACAAGAGCTGATGGTTTGTCCTTTCTCATTGACTCGACAGAAAATGTAAACTGAGACAAGAAGCTTCTCCACCAGGAGTTGTTTTCATTTACACTGACACCATTCTTCAATATGTTTGATTTCTGACAAATTTTTTTACCCAAATAAAATTATCCAAAGAAAACTGCTTCTTTAAAAAATTCCTTTCACCTCTATTTCATTTGACAATGTGATTTTAATCACTGTAAAAACTCTTTGAAAGAGAGATATACAATATATACAAATTCAACCCTCACTTTATTCACAATTCCAAGCTAGAAAATACATTTTTTTATGACTGACATTCTGAAGATAGAGAACTAACCTACAGAAGGTCACAAAATATAGAGATCTCTTGAGGTGACAGACTGATCACCACCTTCACCCTATGCACAATGATATTAAAATTTTTAAACAGGTGGTGTTAACTTAGCATCCAGTATATGCCTCTTAAAGCGGTTCTTCAGAATAACAAGCAGGTAAGCAATGTGCATTGCAAAGGGAAACTTGAAAGCCTAGCAATATCCTACATATAAAACATCTCAGTTGAAAGTGTGTACAGCAGCATCACCAGAAGTAAGCAGAGAGAAGAAAGAAAAAAGGAAAAGGTATAAAATGGAGTAGAAGACTGCTGGGCTTGACCTAACAACTATGAAATAAATATGCAATTAAAATTAAAAAAAAAAAAAAGGAAGCAGAAAAACAGCATAAGATCAATATTTCAGCCCAGTGATCAACAATTTCCATTTACTACACCCAGGAATATTCAGAGTTGCTCACCACAAAAGACGAAGTGTCACGAAGTGTGACTGGGCAATGGAAACGGAGACGTCAGGGCTTTGATTCAGCCAAAATGAACTGCCATGGTAACCTACACTACCAAGATTAAGACAGCAGATTAAAAATCTCTTTGCTCTAGTTTTCACTTGTTCCTTATTAAAGTCTTACTTGCTATTGACCTCCAATGTACTGCTCTGACAAATATCCTAAGATGGGACTACATTCAGTCTTACACATTTGACGACCAAGCATTGAAAGTAAGCTTGAAGAAATGCTGCATGCATTATTGCCAGCTCAGTGCTGCAGTTTGGCACTGAAGTTCTCCTAGCTGATGCCAGTACTTCGGAAAGTTCTTTAGAAACTGGTCACTGGTATTTTGGCTCTCTGGCTTTTGCGAAAGTCTGTCTGCAATCTGTCTGCCTACTAATTTTCAGACTGGCATAAACAGTGCAAATAAGTTAAAATTAAGTAAAGTCTTCATGTCACTAATTTCTCTTCCTTCCGACTTGAAAAGTCCCACCATCTGCTACTACTCAGCAGAAAGAAAGCAGTGTCTTCATTTCCTTAGAAAGCATTTGCATCACCACAGGTGGCCAGGAGATAATAGGAAAACATTTTTTTGTAGTGTTTCCCATTCATGCTGTCTCTCTGCTTCTGTGGGGAAGTATTATTTCAGAAACAGATGACAGCCTAGTCAGGCATCATAACTACAAATGGCACAAGGGGCAGTGCCTATCCCAAATTGTCAAGCATGACTATGTATAAAATCACATGATAACACAGTAAAGAGAGACACTGTCAGATGTTATTTAGCCTTCTCAGTATGGAATATGCTGAAACAGCTGATAAATCAAGACAGCATTAACAGCCCTACTCAACACAGTAACAGCATTAAATAGAAGCACTGAAAAAGGATGCAGAGATGTAGCCCAGTCAAAATCACGCTAGAAACAAAGTTCAGTGTGCATTTCAGACACATATGAAAGAAGACATTGCTGGTTAGCACCACTTGAAAAAGAGTAGTTATTGGACCCTTCAGAATGCAATGGAGATCAAGTTCCTCAAACAAGGAATACAGTGTGGATAGTAAGGTACTCTCGGTTTTCTGCTCAAAAGTATTTACAAAATGTTAAAAGAAAGCCCTTATCAAAAAACAATTTTTCACTAAGAATTTAAGTGTTTTAAATCTAATAGTCAGAAACAACACACACAGTTACTTGGAAAGCTTGTCAGAAAAAGTAGAAATTTGCTATGAAAGAACCATAACTTAAGACTATACAGTGTGAGCTGGAAAATCTGAAATGGGAAGTCCTAATTAGGGACTATACATCCACAGTGTGTGCTAATTGCAAGTTCTGGACAAAATGCAAGCACCAAGTACTGTTAATATTTCTTAATAACACAGAGATGCTAAAGAAAGTTGCCTCATACTGATAGGAAAATGCCAGCTTCTTTCATTGGTGTACAGACAGTTTAATGCAAATGTGGATAACTTACACATATTACTGATGGCTCTCTGAAGATAGCTGTCTTATACCTTATGTGATACATTATTAACAGAGGAACTATGCAGGAGATGAGATCGCTACTTGTAAAAAATGGTGCTCCTCCAACAGGTGAAGGCCAAACTTGCCTGTTGTTACATTCTTGCAAAAAATGCACCATTTAGCCAAATCAATCTCTTGTTTATTTTACTCTAATACGATAGTGTAATGAGGTAACATGCTAAAAAGCTCAGCACTGCAGCTGCACTACATATAAGAAGGTAAGTAGATCTCACAGCTAATGAGTGACAAGGGGAAGAGACCTCAAGTTGTACCAGGAGAGGTTTAGATTGGATATTAGGAAAAATTTCATCACTGAAAGGACAGTCAGGCATCAGAACAAGCTTCCCAGGGAAGTGGTGGAATCATCATCCCTGGAAGTGTTCAAAAGGAATGTAGATGTGGCACTTGGGAATATGATTTAATGGTGAAAACAGTGGTAGTGGGTTGATGGTTGGACTTGATAATGGGAATATGATTTAATGGTGAAAACAGTGGTAGTGGGTTGATGGTTGGACTTGATAATCTTCAGGATCTTTACCAACTTTAATGATTCTATGATTTGGGACTGAAAGAGTTTTTCACAAAGCATTAATTTCTTGCATATCATTCACTTAGAAGATATTTTGAATCTTTAGAAACCCTCTTGAATAACACAAAACTGCTAAAAAGGGAAAAATTTAAAAGGCAAGCAGGCAATAGCTATTCAAAAGGCAAGTAATTTCTTCAGAGAACGTGCTTTGTGTAGGCTTTTGCTAATCTATCTTTCTATAAGTTACCCATTTATTTGCTTGATTTTTCTGTATTTATTTTTCAGTTAAACCCTCTGGTTTTCTTTTATAAAATACTAGAAGAAGCATGAAAGACTACAGATAGCCTGATCAGTAAGTCATCATGACATACATGAAGCAATAATTAGCAGCCTTTCCAGGAAATGGGAAACTAGCAGTAAGGGCAACATATTTCTAGACAGAGAACCTGTCACTGAACATTTACTTACTCTTTAAGATACTCTACATTGTGAGAGTAGGTAGGAAGAGCTATAATAAAAGCTTCTCAGCATCAAACATCTTAAAAACCCCAAAGCCTGTCTATCTCTGTTACTTTAAAGGCTTTGTTAAACTTTTATTTTTCAGACTAATCTTTTTTTCTGGGCAACTCTTCAAAAGAAATAATTGATAAATCAGGCCAAGACTGAACATGCCAGTTCTCTCATAAGTTCTTAAAGCACTTCTAAAGTTTCTGTCTTTTGTGCTAATTTGACAGAAAGTTCAGAGATACTTCATGAACATGCCATCTCCACTCATCATTAAAATCTATCCAAAGACCTGAGCAATTTATAAACCTCTGGAACCTGGACACTATCCTCAGCATAAATGTGATGACAGCTGCTAGCTCTCTGAAGATTTGTGCTTTCATTTGACATTTGTTGATCCTTCATGTTTGCCATATACTAAGAAAGCAGTAAGCATCACATTCACAAAGCATAACCTACAACAGAAACACAAGTGCTAAGAATTTAATTTAATCTGGCTTCTAGGAGCCATTATGATACTAACTGGAGAAACTAAGAGCTGTGAAAATTGCCTTTACCTTTAATGCACTGCTTAATAGCAGTCAGACTTTGGGCAAGAGAAAGAAATAGGATCCAAAAAGAAACAATTATTTAATGGCCTACACTGAAGCCTGAAATATCTTGGGAGAAAAAAACCAAACCAGACCTCTTGTGTGTTACTGAGAAAACAGATACATGATTTAGGTAAACATTTCTAAGACAGGGAGAAGTAGAAGTGACCACCAGATATGAATAATAAAGAAAATGAGGATATAATCAGAATGTGCAATTGAAAGCATTTCAAGAGAGTTCAGCATTACCCATGTTAAATTAAATTCACTAGAGGCCATCCCAAAAAGATCAGAGTGAGAGAATAGGTCTTTTAAATAATCTGTTTATATTCATCTCAAGCCATGAGCAATAGATCATAGAGTGAACAAAACTTAGTGAATTGTTTTCATAAACTGTAATCTAACATCTTCAAAAAATAAAGTCTGTGGGAGCACACCTCAGCAAGAGAGAAATCACGTATTTTATTCAACATAAAAAAAAATAGTACATTAAAGTTCAGAAATACAAGGGATCAGTCACAAAAGGAGAAAAGCAAGGATTCAAGGAAGGATTTCAGGGGAAAAAGTGTCGGCAATTCTGCAAAAAAAAATATTCTGAAGGAGTGACTTAAGAGACTTTACAAGCACCAGACTAAGATGGAAATCAGAACAGCCAAAGAAGTAACATTAAGAAGCAGGCAAGCACCACAGCTGGATGGAGAAGGGAGGAAGGACAAGGTGGCAGGAGCCAGGACAGGGCCACAGGAGCTTTCTTGAGGGCAGTTTCAGCTAAGCAAAAAGGATATCAGCCAAGCTGGAGGTGATACAAGTTTGAACTGGGGGTCTGATGAACTCAGAGATGAAGAAAGAATATATATATATATTCCAAATTTCCCAATTTTGGAATAAGGTCAAAAAAGATGAATGTCTTAATTTGAGATGGGTGAAATTTAGGTATTTCTTAAGGCGAGTCTTATTACTCTGTCTTTGAAATAAATTGTTAGATCAACATTAATATCTTGCTCTAATGAATTAAAAACCCCCCA
Source organism: Atrichornis clamosus (assembly GCA_013400975.1). Lineage (NCBI taxonomy): Eukaryota > Metazoa > Chordata > Aves > Passeriformes > Menuridae > Atrichornis > Atrichornis clamosus. Next base: position 53,690 of record WBMZ01013977.1, read on the forward strand.
AATAAACAAACAAGAAACACCTGAATAGGTAGAAAACCCCCAAAGTACAGGTATGGAGAGAGGTGCAAGAGGAGACACAACTCACAGATCTTACATTTCCTTTTTTAAGGAACATATAGCATCACCATAATTTTTTTCACATTAATTATTAATTGCTTAATTCCCTTGCATAATAATTAGCATTTATTTCCTGTAAAATAATTTGTTTACTCTAAGAAGCAAGATCAGCTAAGAGAAGCACAATTTTGAGATCTTCAGCCATTAGAATTTATACAAGTTCTAAATATTTTCACTTTGTAGAACATGCAATGAATAAACAGATAGGTTTCCTGTGCTGTGGTCACCAAGGCTGGGGCAGAACCGTATTCCAAACCTCAGTATTAGCAGCTTTCACCTCTGCACCATGTGGAATTCAGTTATTGAGATCCTAGTGTTCAGAAGAGCTGTATGCTCCTTTGCAGTGGGATGCACTACTGGTTAGGTAACTGGGCTTACACCATTTCTGACACTGTTTTACAGGAGTGTGATCTACTTAGGGGATTTATACAGAAGAATAGTTGCAGAAGCTGTGAAATTTGTGGCCTACTGATAGACCAAGTCAAATTAAGATCACTGCTAAGCCAGCAACATCTCAGATTCCTGACCTTGACAGATGGCTCACATGGCACGAGGGTACTACTATGTCCATCCTGTTGGATGCATTAAAGGAAAGATAGCTAAAATGCCTGTTACTCAGATAAAACAAGGCATATCAGTTAAAAAAAGAGCATTTTCTGCTTCTTCGCAAACTTTGATAAAAAATCTGTTTATAGTGGAGGAGAAGCTTTTTTAAGAATATTGTATTCAATACCCTAAAGATTAGCTGAATAAGTGGTAAAAGGAGAAGGAAAGACATTACCAAACTCTTTTAAACAACCTAGGAAATAAGAAATTTGTCTTTTCTAGTAACTTTTATGAGTATATTTAACCATAAGCACTTTCAAATACTGTGTGATGTTAAGTTGCCTCAGTAACCTCAGCTTATAGTTATGCTGCAGTTTTCAATTAATTTCAAAAAACAGTTAAAAAATGTTTCAAATGTTGCATCTTAAAATAACTCCCAATAACACCAAAACCAAAACATAAACATATAGCATAATATTGTTAGAGGGACCATGGAATGATTTTGTAGATAAGCTCAGTTATCTAGCAAAGCTTGTATAAGAATTCATTGGAAAAAAGTATTCTGTTTTCCCTTCACCAGTTGTGTTAAATTATCTTTCAGGAAAGACGAGAAAGAATTAAAGAGTTAAGAAGAAATCCTGTTCTCTCATATCTATGCCAATCATTTTGTGTGTATTTCTAACCAAACTTCAGCTTAATGTGCAGAATAGGGATGTTCTTAACTATATCAGCAAGGTATTAAGTAGTCAATATTTGTACACTATTTTGTAGCTAATTAGTAAAGGGAAAATCCCTGATTATCTTTGGCCATATAAAACAACACAAGGTGCCTTGGGTTAAAACAGAAAGATGTCCTAATGTTGAATTAACTATCCAAGAGAAAGGAAAAGTATGTTAGGTTATGTCTACACCACAGGTTTGTAAGAGTATGCAAACATCTGACATGATATCCCAAAGGTACAAATAATACTGTAGCTGGAATGTGAGAAAATTTGCATAGATCCCTGCACTATGTTGGATCAAAAGTATTTTCGGGGAAAAAAAAAAATTATCTAACATAGACATCCTGTTTGAGTTCTGTAAAATTTTGCAACATGCTGTTTTCTGTTTTTCCTTTAATTTATATTTTTTCTTGAAGCAGCTAGTGGATTGAAGTCTGGTAGTCCTATAGAGTGCTTTGATTCAGAGAAAATGACTTAATGAAAACTGCAGATGAAGAACAATATAGCAGACTAAGACACGAGTTAAAAAGTTAAGAAATCAAGTTACAGGAGAACATTCTCATGCTTACTTGGATACAAAAGCGTGCATACCTGAGCTCAGAAAAATAGCTGACCACTCTCCTAAGGCCAATTTTCATTAAAAGGACAAACAGAATTCTCTCAGGAGGGATAAACTGTTAGTAAATCATGTTCTACCTGACAAAACAGACAAACAATAACTTTTTCAGTACTTACATCAAACGTGGGCGTGCTTTGCTGGGCACTCTGATTACATGGCTCTCTGAAGCAGTCAGTGAATGGAAGCAAAAGACCCATTGCAATGATGCGAGAGCACAATTTTTCAGCTTCTTCTTGTGGCGCATTTTCCTGCTGGCTGAAGAGCTTTTCCAGCAGCGTTCGTCCTGCCAAGGTGATGACAGATCAATAAGAATTTGCAGCTAGCTACAGGACACAAATATTTAGGCGTTACAAAGTATATTGAAAACCTGAACTATTAGAAGTAAAAATATTGAATAAAAAATAAGAATTCTTAAGAAAAGTGTCTGATAGTAAGTCTTTAATAAATTTTTTTTCTGTGTAATAATTGTAACTGATCTGGAGTTTGATTAATTAGGATACACAGGAAAATATACACATATATATGTTGGCTGCACTGTGAAGTAGGAAAAAAACCCATGAGATTTTATTGTAGCATCAATTCCCTATACATTTTTTCCCAAGGGAAAACCGAGATATTACCAGGAAATGAAACAACTTCTTCCAAGAGCATCACACAAAGTTAGTATAGAGTTTAATCTCCCCACTCCTAGAATGAGTGAGTCTTTGTTTTTTGAATCATACAAGTATTATAGCCTTTGAGAAATTGTGCTTTGTTTCTTTGGAGAAACTCTCAATAAAGGAATAATATCAAAAAAACCCTGATAACTATTCTGTATAAAATTGTATTTCATACAGCTCCAGAATAGTGGAGTGCTCCAAACTAAAATGCACAAGCAGCAATTCAGAGAAGTAAAACTTTTAAAGAGCAAGAAGACACTTATTCCTCTTACAGGGTCTGATTTCATGATCAAAGTGTTTTCTTTTGTTATCTAACCAGAATATGAAAAGAGAGCATATATTATAAAGCATATTACAGGAGAAAATGTTAGTGGTTTGACTGATCACTGTGCTTTATGCAGTTAGCCAGAAATAGACTACAAAAATTAGTTACAGATGCAGGTTACAGTAAAATCTACATTTTAACAATACTGGGTTGCTTGATTAAGCTCTAAAATGCCAAATGTAAAAAGGTGCCAAAGTTCAGATTTACATGACATCGATAAAGAGATGAAATAGATCTATTGAAAGAGAAAAGACAAATGGAGTAATAAAGTTAATTTCATGTTTGAATATAAACTATCTGGGAATACAATTTGTACCTAAATAACTTTCTGTAGTCAGTTTTTTCCACCCACTCACTCAAAGCCAAAGATATGTTATAGAAAAAACATACTCTATTAAGAAAGCATTTTAGTGCAATTTAGCGTAATAATAATAATAATATCAACAACAGCATTGATAAATAATTCTACTAGTTTTTACATGCAAGATTTCTGTTTGAACATTGACTTTATTCAATATGTAAAATTTCCCAGGCTTTCTGAACATACTAAAAAGATTTTTCTTTTAAACAGCTGGATGCAATTTTAAAAGGATATTATAAGTGACATTTAGCCATAAGTTTCTGTATTATTTTAAATTCATGTGGCAATAAAGCCTAAAATAAACAATACATTCAAGTGTTGGACGTTATTTCTAAGATTTTCCTCTCCACATCTAAATATCTGATAATTATCTGATTATTAGTCCAAGTTTCCTAGTCCTTTATTAGACTTAATACAATATATTCAAGGGGATAAAACAGGAGATAAGATATGAGATAAACTTGTAAGAGACATAAAGTTTGTTATGTTTGCCTTGCTTCCTCTGTTCCTTGGTTACACCACCTATAAGGTGATGTTAACAAAACTGCTTATTCAACATATCCCTCTATCACAGTACAGTTGTTAAATCTTCCAAGTAATTAATTAATTGAAGACAGTCTTTCTAACTGACTGATATCCACGGTGATTTTTACAACAATTTACCTTCAGTTGTAATGTACAGAAAGGCAGCAGCATGAAACCGTGGAAGTAAAGCACAAATAGGGAGTTATCTGCCAACAGATGTTTTAGTGATTTAAGTAATTTTGGTTTGGGGTTTCGGTTGCCAAAGCTTAGTAGTGCTGTAAAAGATGAACAGAACCCCCTTAGCTACTGCCCTCTCACTGCAATAAATGGATTCCCCCAGCTGTAACTACTGAGGTTAGGCTATATAACTGATTTTAGAAAAAAATAAAGAGTATGAGGCTGGCATTGCACTGGCACCAAAGCACCAATAGGTAGCATTTCTGCTACTATTTTTGGGGCAAAGCACATCATATTACCATAGTATCACTGTGTCTCACTCAATAAAGTTCAAAAACAAGGAAAATGATCTAGTTGAAAGAGAGATCAAAAGTGATCAAGATAAGTGGGGAAGTCAATGCTTTACACTTAACTAAAACACACAGAAGAAAAAATAATAATAAAAAAGTACACCAGAGTAAGACCACTTTGTGCGTGCAGAGAAAAAATAGGATTATGCAAGAAAACTACACATTTCTTCATGCTACATTAAATATTGAAATGTTATCCGTCACATCTGAATGTCAGACTTTATAGATGTTTGGGGTTTTTTGTCTAGATGTTTCAATATTTAAATATTCTTGTAATGTTTAGAGAGTTTTCTGCACATTCAGAACCAGAATAACCCCCTCCTTTTGCTTTGACCTAATTAGCTGGAACAATGTCTGTAAATTACAAAGCAGGAAATGAGGCTTTTTTTTTCCCTTAATCCACCCATTCATTTGCTAATTTTTATAGCATTTAACAGTCTTGCTCAAGTTCAAATACATTGTTCAGAATCTTAGTTGCTATTTAGTTGCAGTTTAATTTGCATAGTGGTTTTCAACTATTGTGTAAAAATACTTGAGCATGTAGACAATATAAAACAAGTATATATGTAAAAAAATCATTAATAAAAATGCAGATTACAATAAGAGAAATTTCATTTTGTCTATTTGAGCATGAAGTAGTCTTGAAGTAAATAGGATAGTGAAAATTATTTAATTATATTAGTTAGTATTTTTAACTTAAAAGAATCGATCCTTTGATTTAATCTGATTTTAGTACTATTAAAGTGTTCTTTGCATCAAATATATGTTGAGTCAAAAAAATAAAAATTCTCAACACAAAAGTAGCAGTGTTCATATAAATCTGTGCTCTAATACAGCTTGTATGTTCGTTACAATTGCTATGGAGATCTGAGGACAGGCACAGAAATTTAAATTACAGAAATATATTTGGTTCCTTCAGTTAACATATTTTACTAAATGCAAGCTGAAAAAAAGTACAATCTTCAAAGCATACAGAAATAGTTTCACTGCAAGAAGTTATGAAAAAAATCTCTGTATCAACACTGAATGAGTTGCATGTTTAAAGTACTTAATATATACAATACAGACAGAACTAGTTTTGTACCTAACCAGCTAGGGCTTATATTCAAACTGAATGGTTAATGGAAGTGTAAGAACCAAACATCCCCCAAACATAACAAGCAACCAAAGCTACACATTTTCCTTAAAGGGAAATGAGGAGGTAAACCCTACCAAAAAAAAAAAAAGTGTTGATACTTGAGAATGTGACTCATTTCCTCAAGATGATACCATGCCATGCTACAGTGCCCAGCGGATGGAGTTACTGTGCCACTGTAGTTCCAGACAGGGCTGAAGTTATTTCACAAGGGACAACAATATTCAAAAGCCAACACTTAGCAAGAAATAGTTCCTCCCATGTTAAGGGCATCTGATATTTTCCTTTTACCTTTTACCCCTAATTCCAGGTGAAAAGAGAGTTGTCACTATAGCAGAAGAATTTCAGCTCCAAGATCCTTGGTGGCCTGAGGAGGTGGGTCCTGAATCAGCCCCAGCCTCGCTGCCCTCTGCCCCCTCCTATGCCTGCACTGATGTTGAAGTGAGAGACATTTGTGAAGCAGCAGGAATCATGTTTATGATTCAGGGCATGGATCTTTACCCTCTATGAGCTGCTTAGAAGACAAACCTTACAAAGAACTACAAGGTGAGCAAAAAAAAATCCTTAAGAAGAAGTAATGTAATGAAAACGTTGCTAGCTTTGAATTTGCTTAATTATTGAGGGGAGGAAGAGACATGAATGAAAGCAAGAATCAGAAGAAAACTACAGCAGTCATAGTCATACTGAAAACACACACACATGCACTGAGGCACTGCACTTCAGCAGTGCTTGGAATAATGTTTCCCTGAGGATCTTGCTGTTATAACCTCACATTTATCTTTAAAGATGTGTCTTCTATCCTCCTTACGCTTGCAAAAGCCTGGGAGCACAGCTGTCAGTGAGCACCAGTTGAGACTAATGATCAAAATGAGTTATACTCCAAAAGCTCCCCCTTCTGCCACGCTCGGCGCTTCTCTCTCTGGAGAACCAGAGGCCTACACCACACTTTCACCATTAGCACAGCAGCCGTGTCAGGACAGCTTAACCTACACACCCTGCAGACAGACTTTCCATTTTAATTCTTCCTAGAGCAGAGTGAATGGCTTCAGTACAACACCAGTTCTGAACACCCTATTCAGTCTCCTCAAGGGTTAACTTGACTTATGCACATACTGCTTACATCTTCAGAAGCTGAAATCTGCTTTCTTCTTTTTCCCTAGTTTGCTCCTTTTTAGTGAGATCAGAAATGCTTACACAGCAAAGAGATCTCATAAGCTTGGAGCCAAATGTACCATAGGCCTTGCTCTATTTTTGGGAAACAGTACAGGGAAAAAAAGGAAAAGGAAGAAGAGATGGACAAAATGGTGAATTTCCATTTATAATATTTTCTACTAATCTTACAAAATGTGAAAAGACAATTATAGTCTTCTTATGGTTTCTCATTTAGAATAGATTCCAATTACAAACACAGTTTTGTAAACTGATAAAAAAATCAGAGAGAAAATATGAGGGAAAAAAAAAGGGCTGCTTTCAAAAGTTAGGAAATGTTCTACTTCAGGTATGTGTTGCCCCATATCAGTCAAAAATCAATCCTTCCTTCCAATTTTTTTTTCTATCTCCTTTTCTACATGTACTGCCAGCAAGGTGGGAGCTAACTCAGGCCTCAATCATCTGGCAAAGCATCTGAACAGTGCAGCACCAAACACCCCCAGAACACCAGAGGGGCACAACACGTCCGAGAGATGGAAATACTGCAAAGATGTTCATATTTTCAGCTGAAATAGCAATGGCAACTATATGTAATTTCTTAAATACTTTTCAGTACAAATTTATACTTTCATCACATTCACTCAAACTATACAACAAAAGCTCAATGAGCAATTTCTTAGGGGAAAATCAATCACACTACATTTTTACCTTTTTACTGTTCAATGTAATTCAGGAGGTCTCAAATATACCAAGCACACTAATATCTTACATATAAAATTAATACATCAATGATTAAAAGTATTAAAGTCATTTAATGTTTTCATTTTATTTCACAATCTTTTCACATTTCCAGTTTTTCAGCTAACCTGTTCCTAGATATAATGTGCAACATGTGACTGTTGAGAAAGAAGAGGTTTTCCAAGACACACATGGAACCCAGGGAATGAAACAGAACTAGAACTCCATATCCTAACCATCTTTTCTTCAGTTCAAATACCAAGCCCGAGTACTGCATGAGTGCATATTAAACATATATTTGCAGTAAAAAAGTAGCAATTCAATTTTGTCTGTTGTTTGCCTGAAGACAGACCTGGGAGATTATGCCCAATATTCCAGGATTAGAAACTTCATTTATTGTTCCTTTTCACTGCAGAGTTTCTAATCCTCTTCTGATTTAGATTGGGAAACTGTTCTAGATTTTTCATCCTGTGAGGTTGCTTTATCTGCTTTGTTTTCTTTTTTTTTTTTTCAGTTTTTTTAAAGGGATTGAATTTTTATTGACAGATACCTTCCTAAAACCATGTGACAGTTTTCTCACAACCTCACAGCCTGGTTACATAAAACATGGAAAACCTACTAAGCTATAGGCCTACACACAAAACATAGTTTCATAACAAAAAGAAAAAAAATCCTTCTACTTTTAATAAACACAACATAAAATATGTCTTAAGTCTAATTTCCAGGCAACATAAACCCTAAGAAAAACAAAATTTGTCAAGATCTAGAGTTATGGTACAAATTGCTATAATACTGTCAAATATATTTCCTTTTGTTCTTATTATCAGTGTAATACCTGATCTCTGCCTTCACTGGTTGTATACAAGCATGTGTTTCTAAGGGGAAAACCCACCCCCCAGATGTTATATATTGATTTTAAAATATATTGTTAATATAATAACTATAATTATAATGTTGTATATTATTATAGTATACATAATATATGAATTTATTCTATTTCATCTTTACATCTTATATTTTAGTATTTAGAACATTACTAAAGTCAGGGATATGTGGAAATACCCAACAGGATTGTCCTTTCTTGTCTGATGTTCTGTGTCCAGATTTCCTGGCTCTGTTCAAGTGGATAGTATGAACTAAACCCACACATCATCTTAAATTCAGAAGTCAAAGCAGAAAGCCTGTCTAAGCAAGAGAATTAAGGAAAAGATATATATCAACACTATCTCCCTCATCCCCACAGTTTTCTGTCTGCCTACACACAGTTCAATGTAATTTCAAAATCAGAAATATATATTTATTAAATTACAGAGAATAAAGTATTGATTGAATACATTAATAGACTATTCAAACAAGTAGAATAGAACTATCAATTAATAATTTTACATTTGTCAGTCCTGTACTTGATTGACACAGTAAACACTATGCTTTACTTTTGCCCAGCTGACTGAATTTCTTGGCATCTCAATCTCCCCCCTTTTGCACTGTCCCATCTCTTGTAGTACCCTTGTTTAGTGTTAAAAATTTTTGATGAAACTCTTCATTAGCTCTAAGGATAGGACCAAAGTACATCAACCCCTGTGCAATTCAAGCAAGTTTTTTTTCCCTTTATTTTAGCCCCACAATTATCGCTAATTATTTAAACAGATTCTGCATTGTGCAAGACAGCTTTAAGGAGAATATCACTGAGACTTCAACTCAGCTAAGAACAAGCAACGCATTACACAGCAACAGAAAGAGCATCACATAATGCTAACAGCTTCAAGTGTTTCAGACATCCTAAAAAGAGACAGGGAACATGTGTGCATGCTTTATTTTGGAAGCGAGGGCATAAGCTGCCACTGGAAGAGAACCCTGCTGCTGCCCCCAGGGCCACTTGAGTGCACACAGGGCAAAAGTAGCACCTCATACAAATGGCCCTGAAATTCTTCCAGAAGTGCCCTGATGGAAAAGATGAAGGTCTGACAACATTATAAAATAGGATCCTCCAAAAATAAAGATGACAAAGAAGAGATCACAGAATTAGTGAAGTAAAAACCCACCTCAGAAAGGATGTTACAAACAGTTTTAAAAAACCTCCATCTCATTCTTTATCCATAGTGTCTCTTGATTGAACCAAGTAGCTGTATTTTAAAACAGGCTGTTCACTTGTGCTGGCTATGAGACATGACAATAGCACCAATTTCAGCATATACCCCCAGTGGTCTGTTATAAGATTACTTAAATGTACACCATATTTGCACAAATCATGCTAGAAAGAGAGGAACTGTCATGTCAAAATCTAATTAATGCAGACCTTCATCCTGATGAATGAAATCCTAAAGTCTGCTTAGTTCCTAATTTTGAAATTTGTGTCTTCATATAGAAAGAAGAAGGTTTAATGAAAATTGTAGTTGGTAATGAAAATGTCAAGTCCTACAAGTGCTGTGATCAGGACAAAGGTCAGGACACAGCTCTACTTTTGTGTTAATTATGTAACAGACTCGCACAGCCTGACCAAGCCCATCGATCACAACACTAGGTGGAAGCAAGCCAAAATGACAATATTCCTCTGGTGGCCGTGAAGTAACATGACAGAGTCCCTCATCCAAAGAAGAAAATTCCTGGTGATTTTGCTAAGTGATTTGCAGTGTTACCATTTTGTACAGAAATGCAGATGAATGGCTTCCCACCACTCTTGATTTGTCTAGAAAGCAGCTGTACATAAAATGTTATCAATGTAGTCTTATTGATCTTTGCTGAAACCATGCTGCATTTTGTACTGTTTTTCTTCACCCTTTTGTCATATGCTCAATAGTTAATTATATCGTATCATTTCCTCATATTCCTTCAATAGTTGTTCCAAAGACTTACTTGCTGCTGCAGTCAAAAACATGATGAAAATTGGCTTGATCATTTGCAACAACAATATTTTATTTTTTATAAAAAGCAGGTATTATATCTTTGACATCACCAGAGCTTCAAAATATATTAAAATATTTGTGATGGCCTGTAAGAGTGCTTTCAGCATTCTTCCAGATTAGCAAGTCTGTGAAGCACTCTGTCTCCCTAACTTCAACATAAGCTCCTTGAAATTTTGCTTTCATGGTGACTAAGATTTTACACCTTTCCCCCACATTGAATTTCTTATAGATGACATATGTGTAACAGGATAAGCTGAGACAGAATACGAAACGATATTTTATCTCTACATTTTTCTATCTATCATCTATATATGTCATTTAGTGACATATATATGTGACATATATAGTAAAAGGTAAGAAAACATCTTTCAGATGCTTTCATGTATTAATTTTCAGGAGCTGAATATTTAAAAAAATATATTTTTAAATACCAGAAAATTCCTCAACTATGATACAGCAGTGGCACACAGTACAAAATACCTTTCTAAAAATATAAGCAGGATGGACCCTCCCACAACATTAAATGGCATGTCTCCTTTCACTTTGATTTCTCTTCAGATTCTAACGCACTATCATTGCAGATTACAAGGTACATTTCTAAAGCTTCTCGAATCATAGCAGTTTAAGATGAAGGAGAATCTATATGTGTCTGTCTAATTAATCTTTTAGACACCATATGCATGTTTGGCAAATTGCACATTGTGTTTTCCAGGTACTTAGGTTCCTCTCAGCAAGTATTTAATTCTGTCCATCCTTACCCTTTTAGTTTCTGTGGTGATTTGCAATGTGCAGGCAGCATTCTGTGCCAGGTTCACACAGACTGCTGGAAAGTCACAATTCTTTCTGTCTACCTCTTTAAAGTAAGAAGCTCCTCTGATATCTTTTTGGGCATCTATTACTAGCAGCATTCTTTGTCCAAACACACTGTTCTTTACAACCCAACTTTGTAAAACTTCTCTATTCCCAGTGTTTCAACATTTTATTCCATATTCAGTGCAGTCTGGCCTCTACCTTAGAGGTAAATGCAGTAATGTGCTCAAGCAGCCACAAGTCACAAGACACAACTGACCTGAACCGAACTAGGAAGTCTTTAAAGTGGGACACAAATAGCACATTTCTTTCAACATACTCGTTACCTCCCAGGTATGCCTTAGCTTTCTTTCCCCTCCAGACCTGTGTACCCAAGGTCTGGTAACCTCCTCCAACTTTAATAACTGCTAACTTTTAAATATTTACCATGATGTGCAAAAGCTTTTCTTTGTACGCATAGAGAAACAACAGTAAGATGGAGAAACAGGAAAAGCAGAAAATTAGAACTACATTCCATGGAAAAGAAAAACAGACATGCACATTTATATATTTGTGGAGACATGTTCTTCGGGACTACATTTCAAGAAAGCCTAAACACAACTTCCTTGCTGTAACTGGGCCTTTTTGTTCTTTCACTGATGTAATCAACTATTTCCCTCAACAATTTCTGAGCATAATTTATTTCTTGCACAACAAAATAGTGTTCTATTATGAAGACAATGTTTTGGTTTGCCTTTTTTTTTCCTTTTTTTAAAATGAAAACCACCTTTTCTTCCAGGACTTTAAAGAGAGGTTAATGTAGTTAATTACTGTGATACTGCAGCATCTATTTCTTTTGTACAGTGATTTTTTTCCTTATCAGTGCAAGGAAGAGGAAAAGATAGGAGTTACTTTTCCCCTGGTACATACTATCTCCATGTCTTCAAGCGACATCTGAGCCAGATCTCGGCATCAAATAAACTCTAGAATTACAGGTGCCTCCTGTAATTAGTTCCACAAATTTATCTGTGTTTTCTCCTGATTCAAATTCACACCAGGTTCAGAGCTCTGATACTCCTGATAACTTCCATATAGATCCTGGGACAAAAAAAGTCATGCTTATACTGACAAATAAGAATGATTCAATAAATATCATTTGTGACTAGGCTTTCCTGCCACTGTTTATCTGTGTATGTCAAGACATCAGAAAGATTAAATTCTCAAAATTTACTTCTTCTGTATTTATATATTTCCATTTAATTTTATGTATATTAGGATTTACTTTTATAACTCTGTTGTTTACACACAATCTCCTAACCACTGCTTCTTCCTGTTGCAAAACTGCTAACTGACTTAATAGTTCTACTGCTGTGCAACTACAGATGAAAGAAGTCATGGTCTGTATTTATCTGGTAATAAAGTAAGGTTTTGCATCAGAAAATATAACCCACGTCCTGGTCAGAAAGCCTAGCTATTTTCATCAGTGTGAAGGAGACATTCTGAACAGCATCAACATGGAAATAAACAGAGGAACAGTAATTTTTTACTGAAGGTAACACAGGTCACCTCGTTGAACCTAACTTTCTTTACATGAATTGCAATGTAGGAATGCAGGAAGCTGCTGTTGGTTAGAGGAAATAACAACATGAAATAACTCCTGAATCCACTTTGCTGCCTTTTCTAAAGCATTTAATGAAATGCAGCAGCTGGCCTTCTATTGTCATATGAAGAGGCAGGAATTAGGTGACATATTGTAAAGTCCTCACATCCTTCCATCACCTTTCTTTCACTGCTTCTGCACTGTTCCCCTTGTATCCACTCACCCCATTCCCTAAAAAGATCAACTGCATGCACGAAAGTAAGTTTCTGGAAACTTGCAGTCCAGCTAACTGCTACAGAATGATGCTTTTAAATGTACCTAAAAATAACCAAAGCTGCAGTCACCTACACCTACACATATACGGTTCATCACCGCTACTCCTTACGTAAGCTCAAATTTTGGCAGGAGTAGTTCATAAGGAATACACTTGGCCATATCCTGAGCTTGATTAAAATACTAAACAAACAAAATATCTTGGGCAATTAGTATGTTTGTATTTTCTATCACCATGATTCACATTAGGACTTAATCCCTCATATACAGTCATGCAGTCAGCCTAAAATATCCCTGGAGTTGCTTTTCAATTCCAAGTTTGCTTCTCTTTAGACACCAAAGCATGGAGGAAAAAAAATGGCCTCTTTCAAGAAATAGTGTTTGTTTTTTTTTTTTTTTAACTGCAAATGGTAGGACTTACCATATAAGTCCTACACGGTTGTTGTTGTCCATTTGTTAAATTGGACAAGCCATGTCCAAATCTATTAAAATATATATACATATCTACAAAAATAATAAAGAACAATTAGATCCAAGAAATATAATCAAACAAACTTCAGATAATTATTCCCAGTGGAATAATCCACTGTTGATTTCACAGATATGGAATCACTGAAGCACACAATGTCCTTTAATGGCCAGTTCCAGCCAGATCCCTTGTGTGATGGATATCATAGTGGTACTGTGTCTCAGATTCAAGCAGAGCTGCACAGACGTCCAGCTGCAAACTGGCATTTTTCCTTTCCCCCTCTGGACCCAAAAGGTACCATCAGGCAATCAAGACCACACATTTCTACTCCAGACATGAGTCAGGCTGCCAGTCATACCTCAGAATGGGGTTGCTGCCCAGAATGTAGTTGCCCAACAGATAGAGCCGCTCAATCCCATGACCAAAACCTGCTACTCCCAATGAAGTTCTAGATAAAGATCAAAGTACTAATCATGAGACCCTTCCAAAACAAGACTGTGGCAGCACTGAATTCCAGTGAAATTACTCATGTTGCTCCAAATCCCATATTGCAGTGCTGGCAGAGTAACATTAAAGCTACTTATCAGCACTCAGCAGACTTTAAATAATATTGCAGCCTGTTTTCAAACACATTTGACTATAGTTGACGTGCAGTATTGCAGTCCTTCACCCCACCCAGTTTTGTGCGTACAGGGCAAAAAGAGGAGGATCTTTCCCTTCAGATGCTCACTAGCAACACTCAGTGCAGTGTGTGATCACATACCACATGTAGGGTTGCTGTCGGGCAACTCCCTTAGAGGAGGCTGCTCCCCATCTGATAAAAGAATCATTTGTATTACTGGTAACAAACATCATCTGTGAAGCAGCAAACCCTAAGTAATCTTAAATAACAGCTGCATGATAGTCTAATCAGGATGCCAGCAGATACAAATCCATATTGTGTGCATCATCACATGAATCAGTAAGAAAAAAAAACCCTTGAAAAAACATCTACTTAATGTCTCAGAAATATTCTTTGATCCAATGTTTTCAAGTTTTCACATACTTCTCTCTACTAAGACTTTTGTATATGCCTGTAGACACTGCACTTAACTGCAACTGGGCAGACAACATTAGCACAGTACAGAAGTGGTATAAAGTGGCATTTGTGAGAAGCAGGCTGGCACCGTGGAAATCAGAAAACAGACGTGAGTACACAAGCACAGTACTGGCTTCAGGTTTTGTTTTATGGTAACCAGGACTTTTTGTTTGTCTCCTCTTTACTGTTAGAGAAGAACAAATATAAATCTCTGAAGAGAAATTTAAAGATAAGTGATCTGTTTGAAAGAGCTTCATGCAGTAAGTGTGTTACGAGGAGCCAACAGAGATTAGGAAGGGCATGGGTTTGTCTAGGTTGAGTTTAATTACCATCTGGGGCAGCTGATGGGACTCATTCGATTTATGTAAAAGACACCATTATTATCTCCTCTACAATCACTGCACCTCAAATTAATGGAAGGTTGAAATCCTTTTTACTAAATCTATCTATTAGCTCTTCCATTTCAGTTGCATTAATATTTGGAAACATCAGTTTCATTTTCCCACCAACATACTTTTTCAACATTAGTGCAAATGGTTCATTGCCACCCAAAGTGAAAGAACCAACCTTATTCACTGTTGCTGAGCTCTTGTGCCCCCGGGACCACAATATAAAAGCCATGGCTCCACTGGGCATTGGGTAATCTAGAACTTGTAATTACTGTCACTGCAAATTCAAATACAGCTGTCCTCATCAAAAAATAAATAGATCCAATGCCTGAATTACAAAATGTCCATAAATTTTTCCACACTACATTCCTAAGCAGTGCATCAAATCCAAAATACTGTACTTTTCTTCTTATATAAAGCAAAATTAAAATACGCAAAGTCTCTGCCATTCCAGTTCTCGGCTTCCATCTACATTTTACATTAAAGCAGTCTTAAAGAGTTCATACGGGTCACAGTGAAAACCAAATGGCACACAGCCAAACCACAACATAGTGCAAAAGTAGGCCAATCATCTGCATAGAACCTGCTGTCATTGAAATCAATGACTAAAGTGTTGTGGAATATTTTACTTGATTCCAGTTAGAAATGCAGAACAACACTGCAATCTCTGCACAGCAAAATGGGATTTAATGCTGTAGGCAAGAAGATGTTTGGCTTGGGCTTTGTTGTTTTGGGGTTTTTTTTAGCTAGAAATACACCACTATAAAGAATGTTATTTCTAAAAGCCTGATACTAATCCCCAAATCGTTGTATCTCATACATTAAAATAAAATACAACATTTTTCACAGGTAGTATCAAATTACAAGGAAATCATTTCTATAATCATTGCTGTGCAGAATGGTTTCTTTAGAGTATTTTCTGCTCTTATAGCAATGACCGTTTATGGGAATAGTAATGTGAAGTTTAATTTCCCTTTTTTACATACACTAGTTGTTATTTTTAAATTCTTGAAGATTTTTAGCCTGTAAATATATTTTTTTAAAACTAAGAATGGTCAAACAGAGATGAGTCATTTCCAGTTCCCTCACTCTAAGCTTTTCTGCATGAACTGAAAGGTATAATTGTCCTCTGCCTGCAAAGACAGCTGGTATGTACATGTAAATGAGGGTCACTGTAATTTCCATAAGAGACAGAACTACTGTTGCATTGGACACTGGTCCCTTCACAATAACAGTCTAAAGCATTGGTGGGAAAAAAACCCAAAACAAAAATTATTAGTAAGTAAACCTAAACCTTGTGAGGAAATGCAAAAATTCTGTTTCCCAGAAAACAAGTATCTAAAAAGAAATACCACGTTCTTGAATTATGCCACATAAAGTTTATTTCCATCATAGCACCACCATAAAGAAGTCTAATTACTGATGAGGCAATTAAAAATTTTCTGAGTTGTTTATAAGGTGTCAAATTTCATTAGCTAAAAAAAACATAGTGAGCTTTTTATATACTATAACTCTGAAAGTAGTGAAAACCTCAAATTGGAAAAGTTTAGGTGGCGTGTCTGAAATTAAATCTGAGAAAACAGGTGAAAGGGATTTAAAATACACAAAAAAAATTTCAGCTCACTTCACAGAGAGCTAATCTCTTTCAGATAGGGCTGGTTTTTTCTGTGTTAAAAAATTTGAATTCTAATTTTCTAGACTGAAATTGGGTATTTTTGTTCAAGACTACTGAAGAATTATTGTGATTTGAATCCAGAAAATAATGTTAGTGTTTTAATTGATAAATCATACTTTTTTGTTTACTTTTCATAAACCCACAAAAAATCTCTCACTCCATTTTTTGCAAATAGCTTGCAATAGTATGATTGCTGTGCTCATGAATCTAGAACTGACTTCATACAAAACAAACCTGATTTAATCTTATAACAGATGCTCTTAGGGTATATTCTTTGTATTCTCATAGTCCTACAGTTTTTCTTAAGTGAAATATATATGGAATATGTTGCTAAGTTTCCTCTGTATACATACCTCCTATGTTGCAGAGGTGTTCCTATTTATGAATGCATTACCTTTATTGAGAAACCTCAGTGGGAGGAAGAAAAAGGGGTAAAAACCTCAGAGTGCAGAAAAATATAACCATCTACTCACACTACTTCATTTGCAAACTCTCTATTCCCATGACTTTGTGACAGAATGCAAGCTGCCTAACAGGCAAGGTAAAGAATGCTTTACTGAATGAGTCACCTTATGTAGCCTGAGCAGCAGCCTGTCACAGCTACCAAATTGTACTACCCCCAGTTTTCCTTCTCCTCTCCTGTTTTTGCTGCCCAGAAAGTAGTTGCCCAAGAGATACATTAACAATTTTTTCTTCTCCTCCTTTCCCCTTCTGAAGAGGAAATTGGTTCCTTTCTGCAGTGCTGTCCATCTGTGCTTGCATGGCTTTTTCCTTTTTGTACTAAGCAAATCCTCATCACTGCCTCAGTCTAACACCAGGTGCAGCTCTCATCTCTTTACAGTGCATTAGAACAGCACCTAGCACAAGAAAACCCCAAACAGGATCCTGGTTACAGAAAGCTTCGCATGTGAAAGATCTATCTATACAGAGAGCTGGTTTGCCTACAACAGTGCAGCTCTTAGCATTTTTCAACAAGAATAATTTCAGGCATTCAGCCTTTTCCTACAGGATGTAGACAAAGGAGACAAGTAGAAAGAAAAACTTCAAAGAGTTATGCACTTCCTTTACTGGCAGTACTGCCAGACTGATGAAATGTGACTGTGTTTGTAAGATCAGGCCTTGGATTTTAAAGCTGTCAGCACAAGTAAAGATAATAATACATGCAAAGTATTGCATGCAATGAATTAGAGTATTTTTAAAATATTTTCAAAGATGCTCTGAGAAAAAAACCCCCACAAAACAACCCTTAATACATGTCACTCACCTGAAAAGACATTGGGAAATGTCTCTGTGGAAGCCTGGACCCCTGAGGACTTTCTTGAATGAGTCAAAGGCACTCTTTCTGTTTGAAATTTCTCTCTGAACCCCCTGTGCTCCAAATAGTCTGCAGAGCCCACCTTCTCTGTTATCTCGCTTTTGTGATTAGACACCTCTTCAGTCCAGTCTGCAGAACGACTAAATAAACCTGCCAAACTAGCAGACCTCTGCTTCTTGATTGAGACTTTTTCTTTTTTGTGGAAGGACTCCTGCCTCCTTGTGAAAAGAGGGCTCTGGGATGGGGAGGGAGAAGGTGAATGGTTGGGAGAACTCAGTTGCCTAGTTGTGGTTTTGATGTAACAGGGATTAATTAGATAGGGCTTAAAACATCGGGAACCAAGCATCGGACTCTCTGCTGTTCCTTCAGAGGACAAACTGCCATTTTTCATTTCCGTGGATAAACCATTACGCAGCTCCTCTTGACTGGCTGACAGAGTGTGTTTCCCTTCCTGAGTCTCAGCAGCATGATCATGGCCTGCATCTGAAATACTACCCTCTGTTACTGAGTCCTGAAAATCAACAGCCTGCACTTCAGCAATTTTAGCCTCAGCATCTGCCACTGAAGTTGGAAGAGGTTGTGTGGAGCTGTGTGCCTGAGACCCGTTTTCTACCGCAGTTCTATTCAAATCATCTTCTAGTTCACTAGCTACAGCACCCACTCCAGCAACGAGCTGTTCCTCAATCAATAGCTGACGTTCCTGTGTTTCAAATAAGCCGTTACCAGGAGAGCCTGTGCCATTTACCGCTTCTTTCGGTTCACGTTCAGTTGCACAGGAGACGGGAATGTTTTCTGCAATTTCTGATACCGCTGCAAAAGCCCCCTCAGTGTCTGGGCTCCTCTCTTTGTCAATGGTAGTTACTGAAAAAAACCGTTCAAAATCTAAGGGGGAATTAGCCATGTGTCGGCCCATTGTTTTGGTGACAAGGTCCTCAGTTCCAATGTTAATTGCCCCCTGCTGCTGCTGCTGCAGTCTAATAGCTTGCTGGATATCAGAAAGCAAATCCTCTTGTTCTGCGGCTGAATGGAAACTGTATATATCCGTATCAGAGCCAGAGCTGGTCCTTTGTCCATCCTGTGTCTCTGCAGCAGCTGGAACAATTTCATTTCTGATTTCAAAATGTTCAACATCTGTGTCTGAGAGACCCCCTTCATCTGCAGAGATGCTTATATCTGGAGTTTTGGTTACAATCGAATGAGTACTGTCCAGCTCTCCAGGCGGCAAGGCCTGGCTTTCCAAAACATCCTCCCGTGAACTGCTATTCCCATCTTTAGCCTTGGACAAATTTTTTCTGATCCTCAGATTTGAAAACACAGAGGGCCTGGAGTCCGACTTACCCTTCTTCTTACCCGATTCGCTTCCTTTTGCATGCTTCCCCAGTCCCCTTCTGCCTCCCGATACCTTCTTTGTGCCGTCCGTATCCTTGGGCCCAGAGGCATCTTCTCCTCCTTCCTGCACATCACCTGTGTTTTTCTTTAGCTTCCCATCTTGGTTCCCCATGATTTTTCGCAGTGCAACACCTTTGGCAATCAAGCCATCCTCCTGGATTTCATTCCTTTGGCCTGCTGGCGAGATCCCCTCTAGCGATCCAGGTTTGTTTTCAAGCGGTGGTGATGCAAGTGAAGCGAATGCTTGCTGTGCCTCTCTCCCATCTGCTAGAGCTGCCTTTTTGCATAATGTGCTGCTTGCACTGGGCTCCGCTGGGACATGCTCAGTACAGCACTGAGAGCTGCAGACAGCTCCTTCCAATGGCTGCTGCTCTCGGAGCTGCCTGCTCTCCGGGTTTCTGCTGCACTCTTGTTTCTTTAGGAAAGATTCTGTGAAAAGTATTTCCTTTATAAAAGTCACTTCTTTTTCCACGGTTTTTATTGCCTGCATTGCAAGCTCAGCTTGTCACCAAATCATTTATAATTTCAGTACTTGAAGTTCCTGAAGGGAAAAAGGGAAAAAAAAAAAGTTAAAGCAAGGTACTTTAATTACTTTGCAATTGTTCTGCAATTGTTTAAAAGAATAACAAACTTGGAAAGAGAAATATTACGATTATTTAATAGTTTATAAGGTGCTTAAGCATATGCTGCTTTGACAGACTACACAGTACCTCTGGTGATTTATTTGCTTACTTTTTAAAGGCCACATAAACAATACATAATTTCAATAGAAGAGTCATTCTCCTTTTAAAGTAGATAAAATAAAGGTAATAAACAGAAAGTTCTTTCCACAGTTTTAAATAGTTGCACTTAAAATTCAATGCATTGTGGTAGTGACGCTATAAAAAGCTTCCCACAATTTGTATTCTGAGAAGGTAGATATACTATTATTCCCAGGAGAATCAACTCATCAATATTAAAACACATCACCATTGTTTTCCCTGATAAGAACATCTGGCATGAAACAAGATAAAACAAACAAGAAAAATAGCAGTATTCAAATGCTACTAAGGAAAAAGATACAATAAAGTATTCCTCTATTTCACCCTACATATTTAATAATCGATTTAGGTGCTGTTATTTGCTAACTACTTTGGAAGCTTATGCAAAAGTTTTAATCGGTTGCTGCTTCTCCTTCATTTTTGTTTTAGATGTATAAACATCAATACTTCATAAATATATTTCCTGAACTTCCAGACAGGTATTCCATTCCACTTTTAAAATTTAGAATTAAAATAACTGACATAGAACCAAAAGGGCTTAAGAATGCCAAATTGCCAAGTTGGATCAGGTTCAGCAGTCCAATACCTTGGTTCAACACCAACCAAGAAGTAATTAAATAGATTTTCTGTTTGTAATTTATCTTCTCTAAACTGCCTGGTCTGTTAGGTTCAGTTTCTGTTAAAGACTACGTATTCCTCACAGCTCTGAGCTTGCAATTTCCCTTTCATCAGGGACTGCTTAAACCAATACATCATTCCAGGTAAACATATTCTACTGGTTTATCTAACTCTTAATTTTTAATTCCCCTTAATTAAGGAAGGTGTCATTCCTACCAGAGATTTCACTTCTTTCCTCTGCCTTAATACAGATTGGAGAGGAAGAAGAAGAAGATTTTTCACATTTTAAAAGCTATGCAGGCATATCCCCCCTCCCAGATACATACTATTTTTTTTCAAAGATTTCTAAATACATTTACAAATACAGGCTGGGGTTATAGTTAAATAATTCGTGTTTACTTGGTTTGGAAAAAAGAGCACATGCAAATAAATGATCTTGAACTATCATCATTTTTTCCTTGTGCTTCTTAGTTACTTACTGCTCTGGTGAAAGCCCTATCCTGAGGGGTCTGTGGCTTAGGCATAAGAAACTTTTTGTCTACAAGAACTCTAGTGTTTTATGTGGATCAGATGATTTTGTATACTCGGAGGGATGGTTAGGGTTTGGGGTTTTTTTAGTTTTCCCTTATCTAACAATGTCAAACATCTGGTTTTCGTCCACTTTCAACACTTAAAAATTACAAATATTCTAGCAAGATCTAGTATAGCAAAACCTGCAAGGGCATGTTAAGTGATTTTACTTTTTCATTCAATTCCCACTTTTGCTGTCTTTTATCCTACTTAGTTGCTAATTTGTTGCAGTATTTTACCTTTTATGGCATTATTACGTATTTGCACAAGGCATTTTAAAGCTTGTGCAATTTCAGTCCAGCTGAAGACACACAGTAAGAATTACTTAAGGAACAGTTTGAGAGAGCCATAGTAGTATAATAATACCTTGATGAGTATTTTAACTGACTAGAACTAACATGGATCTATCCCTTGGTTACAACTGAAGTACTTGTATCTTCCAACCCCATTTAAAAGCCCCCCTAAAATCTGCCAGAAATTAATATAGCGCAGGAATAATATAAAGATACGATGGGCTGTATGTATAGGGGAACTGTAGAATTAGTGTAATGTTATGAAACACTCCCTTTCCTTCCTTCTCTATAAACTTGCCTTGCAGACTCTATACACTTCCATCATAATTAATGATAATTCACCAGCAGTGATTACTCAGCAAATTGTTGCAAAACCAAGCCATTGGCAAAGGTAGGCTTAGAAGAGAGTCAAGTTAAAGACCAATCTTCATTTTGTAATTAGAAACTAGAAACTTATAATGGTTTTAATCACTACTTCCTGGAAGTCTTCATACAGCACATCCTGATGAATAAGTTCTTCAAAAAAATTCCACATAATGTATAGCCATAGATATTATTCCAGTTTAAATATATTGCACTAAAAATAATTCAATTTAAAAAAAATCTGCAGCTGTAATCTTAAAAGCAAAAGAACTATATGAAAAGAAGCCAAACCATTTTCTAGATGGTGCCTCTGAAGGTGGTATCCCAACCATCATGATCTACATGGGGAAGAAGCATCATCAAAATGGGCATACTTACACAAACAGAGATATGCATATAAACATCAGATATTTTGCTCTGTTTTTTCCCACATAAAGCACAGAAAATAAGTTTAAATACATTTTAAATAAAAGGAAGCATGGGGGCAAAACAAAAATTACCCTACAGTGGCAGTGATACATACAACTCAATCAGCATTTGTGGGAAACTACAAAAAGTTAACATTATCCAAATATAAAAACTATTAATATTTAATATTTTGGGGTCTGTTTGTTCTAAGGCAGTGTTTTTGCTTCTGAAGAAAAACATGTTATCAAAAGCCAGTGAGAAATCAGAACATTTTGGCATCAGTATAACCTATATTTTAAAGGCTAACAATGTATTCAGTATTCTACACCAAAAAAGAGAGGCTTTCAACAGACACTACATAGGGAAAAGAGAGGCATTTAGGTATTCAAGAAAGATATTGCATTTTTAAGAGTAACTATAACTCGTTCAGAGTTACTATAACTCATTTTTAGCTTGCTATAAGTTGTCAAAAACTACTGAGGCTAGTCAGGGAGCCTGCCTGCCTGCCTCACTCAGTATTTGCCAGTGGTCAGCCGAAAACACTGAGGGGTGAGATTGCATGCATAGACCTGAGATCCCCCTCACCACTCACTCTCCTCCAAAGCTCAGGAGTTGCAAATAACAACACACAGAAGAGAGTCAAAACTTACAGCTCAAAATATATTGTCCTTGCGCTCCCAGAGACCTCCACATTAGCACATTCCTGTTAGAAACGCAAGACCTTATTACAGGATTGTGATTATTTTCAAGACAGTTACCATTTGCTGCAGCCTCCCTGGAAAGGTGAACAGACCCTGCAGCCCTGCCTGCCCGACCCCCTGACCTGCTGGGAGGGGTAGGGCAGCACTGATTGCCCACAGCTGGGTGCAGGACTCAGCCTCCTGGAGCACAGCCAAGGCAGAGTGCTGCGCTCCTGTCGGGGCTGGGACCATGGCAGGAGTGTTCCCTCCAATTCCTTACAGAAAGGCTGGGTGACCTGGTGGCATCCCGGTAGTTTAGACCTATGGCAAACATGGGCTGCCTGGGGGAAAAGAGGGTGCTTAGGGAAGCCTGCTCTGAAGAGACACAGTTTTCTTCGGGTGGATGGGTTTGCACCATGATTTGCCTACTGTGATATTTCACTCCGCTCTCAAAAGTAGTTCCTGAAGTAGTCCCAGCAGAGCGACGATAACACCCTGTTACTGCCTCAGGCTGTGTCTGCTGGAGGCCAAGCCTTTGGGCAGGCTTAAGCTTCCCCCATGGGACCCCAGGGAAGGGTTTAATCCTCTGGAGTGCCGACAAGACACAAAAAGCCCAAGAGAGCACCCCAGCAGTGATGCTGCAGCATCATCACTGTGCAGCAAAGAGGTGGGGGGCAAAGAATGAGCTGTGCCACATGCCCCCACAGCGCCCTACGCAGCAACCGAGGGACAGGCTCTGTACATGCGCTGACGGCCAGCTCTTCCAGGAGCCCCTGCGTGTGTAGATACGGGCTCTGTGCCACTCCATTTCCCTGCTGGAAGACAGTACTGGGGGCAGATGCGGCTCCTGCAGCCCAGGGCAGGTGCTCTCCCGGGATTATGCCACAACATGGCAGTCCAGGGTAAAGCCGGCTGGAGGGAGCTGAATCTCACTCGCCAAGGACTCAGGCTCCGCACAGGGGTGGGCTGAGGCTGTGCTGGCAGCAGTGTGAGAGCCTCAGCACTGTCCTACAGGGCCCGGATGCCATGGTAGTGCCCTGGGAGCTAGGCTCTGCTCCCGCAACACTATGGCTTCTGCAGCCTCCCCTCACACCACTCCCTGAGAATAAAGGGCTCCTGCTTGGAGAGGGAGAGCAGGGACAGCCCAGGGAATCCTCACCTCTGCCATACACACCTTGCAGAGATTAATTTTAATGAGTGGCTCAATGTGCATGGGTTTCATTGGGAGATAAAGGCACACAGAGTAACAGAAGGGTTTTAAAGTACTCTAGCATCCCGTTACTGACTGGGATATGGTAATACAGAGGGTGTGAAGAAAGGCTTGTTCAAGCAGACCACAGTGTTCCCAGCCATCTATGTTACTACAGCTTGAATTTTCATATTTATTCTCTTTCAGCCCTGTGCTGGAACCAGGTTTCTGTTCCTGCTGTCCTGTGGTAGCAAGAAGCCTCTCCCCAGCTGCCATTCTGAGCATGATGTAAAATTTATCTTCCCAGAAGACATCAGCTACCATTAAATATTCCCTTACATTGCTGAAATCACACTCCAAGTAGTTGAAAATTTTTTCCTGCTCCCACATTCCCATCTCTTTCAGCTATAGGGACAAGTGCCTTTTATGACTTGACAAGCTCTAGGCATGACTGGTCAGTCATGAAAGTCAGAAGATCAGAAAATATAAAGTGAATTAAGAGACCATAGTGGCCAGGGTTAAAGCTGGTCCTGCCCTTGCGTCATTTAACTTCTAGTGAATATGAGATTCTGCTTATTCTTTTGTTACGTGTTTAAGTGGTATGAAATCATACCACATGTATTGCATTTATATCAAGTGAAGGTGATCCAGCTACTGAGAAACCTAGTTTACCTATTGAAAAGCTTCCTTTATAAGGAGCTTGAACCTAGCAAGCAATGATCCTAGGTGAGATTTGACTTGCTTAGGAACTTTTACTAAGTGCAGGAAAAGATATTGACTAGGATTTTCAAATGCCTAGTACATAGTGCTGAACTTCCTCATAATTTTTAGCTAGTGAGGACTAAGATTTAAAATTTATGTATCTGAAGAAGCAGTGTCTCCAGCAATGTTACATTTGCCAACTACGCGCTGCAGAAGACCACTGACTAGGAGCCAAAATCTCTATAAAGCATTTAACCGTCTGAATTTCTCACCTAAATGCAATAATACATTTATGCATTGTGAAATAGAGCTTTTTTTGTTTAAAAATATGATCAGCTCAACATAGCAAAACCCGTACACATTCCAATAAGATGTTTTATTGGTTTCCCTTTGCATTTCCATATTTTTACTTCTTCTTTATTGCAAAATATACTTTTCATCATAAAAGCTATACAGAACCTATCACAGTTACTTATACAGGAGGAGCTGGCTGAACAGCTGCACTCAAACCCCTGCCAGCATTCCAGAGATGTATGAATTGCAGTTCAGGGTTAGGTCAGACTGAAACAGAGTCTGAAAGTCCAGGCCTCCACAAATACTACAGCCAGAGACTCCTGGATTTGGATCATAAAGTGGTACACTACTACTACATCCAAACTCAAACAAGAAGGAAGTGTGAAAGTCTGGTTTATTTCCTATTATGGACTGAAAAATGAGGTATCTTGTGCCATAGCTCCAATTTTTCCTTGCATGAAGTCAGTTTCAGACAAATTGTATTTTGAATGTAGGCACTTGTTTGCTAATGGATGCTGAACAAATTAAATGCAACACAGTTTAGACTACAAAAAGAAAAAATAATTAGCAAAATATCTGCTGACCAGAATATCAAAGCACAGATAAGTTTCTACCATTTAAACCACTGTAAAGTACAGTCCAAAAGTTGGATTAAGAATCTAAGGTATACATTTTATTTTCTAAAGAAATAAAATTTAAGGAAAAACTTCAGATTTCATTATAGCTTTTGAACACAGTAGGAAACACCAACAAAACTTTTAAGATGAAAATCATTAAAACCCTGCAAAATTCACACATGCAAAATCACTATTTGGGTAGAGGTGGGGAAAGATAAGCAGAACTGACTGTGTCACTCTATCAAACAGGATTAATTAGTTGAGGACTACCCACCACAAGAAAGCATTTCATAGAGAAAAATGAGAGCAGACAAGATTTATTGTACTAGAGGATAGAGAAATGAACAAAGAACACAAAACTGTAGGAAACTGGGCCTCCTCATTTTCATTCCTTAGAAAAGAACATATTCTGTTAAATCAAGTGGAAAATTACATATTGTCTTGTTGGTTTTCTTGGACAACTCCCAGAGTACTTAATGACAGGTTTGAAAAATGTAGACTTTGATCATATCAGTGAACCTTTTTGCCTGCAGAGAGCCCAAAACGTCACAAAACAATGGTGTATTTTTGAGCCTAGTCCTTTTCTGCAGGAGACAAGGGATTAACTTAAGTACTTAGCACTCTAATTTTATCTTTTCTATTGCAAAAAGTTATCTACTAGTTTGAATGAAAAGTTGAAAAGATCAGTTTTTCCTGAGATTCTTTCTAAGTTTTAAAAATCTAAACCAATGACATTGATTGTTTTTAGAATTTTGTGCAGAGAATAAATGATATCAATTTTTTACCCTCTTATTTTAGGCATCAGTTATTGTTCTGTTGCATACACACATGCGGATGTGTAGAATTTGGGTTGAATTAAAAAAAGAGGGTTTTTGATCAGCTTTCAGTTCTTGTTGGAACAAAAAGCATTCTCCTATCAATTGCCATAATTATGTACCCCATATAGGGAACAACCCTGGGCCAAGCTCTCTCTGTAAAACACCCAGACTAGTTTACAAAATGTGATAATTTTTATTTTGTACTAATTTGTTGCATTGTTTCAACTACTTTTAGCAATTAGAAAGCATTTTTTTATTATTTGCATAATCAGATTTGGAATTGAATTAATTCAACCCAACAAGAGAGGGCAGAACGTCTCTTGCCTAGCCTTTGGTTTACTTCAGTGTAGAAAATTATTAAAATGAACACTACTTGTACTAATGGGCAAAAGCAAATGCCCCCATCTGTTTAAGGGTTCATAGGATGAAAGCCTTTGCAACTGGAGTCAATAAAGTGTTCTGCAACCAATATGGTAAACCAGCATCTTATGAAGAGAAAGATGAGAAGCCAGAAAGGAAAGGAGGTCTGAGGAAACCAAAAAAAAAGCTGAAGTAGTATCATCACAAATAATGTATGCTCCTGCTAAGAGCTGCCAATGCAAAAGGAATGGTATTCTCCAGTTTAAATTTAAGAGTCTGTTGGTTGAGTTTTGAAGCCCCCAGTAAAGCCCTTGCCTTGTCTATACATGTGCAGCCTTAGCTGTGTCCCAATACTTTTGGTTTAAGGCTTTATATATTTAATAATAGGGGCAAGAGTGACCAGAAAAATGAGAAGAATTCATGAAACCTGATTCAAGACCTTGAGAACTATTCTTTCTGGGCTTTTCATGTAGAAGAAAACCCCTAAATATTGGACTATGTGGTGCATCTAAGTTTAATTTCCTGAACAGAATAATTTCTGTAGAAAACTAATTCTTTGCACTAAGTTCCCATATAAAGAATATGAACAGAGCAGCATTATGAATAGCCCTGAGAGCACTGCAGAACTGGACATTGTTATTGGCGTGATTAATTTGATCTGTATTCAAGTATTTTGTGATTTGCCTGTTTTGTAAAATCTGCAGTGCAGTAGGGCCGCTAGCCTGGGGGACAGCAGTAGTTCTCAGCCACTCTCTGACAGGACATCAGCTGGGCTACAAGGCCACCTGCACACAGCCCTTGCTAATGTCCAAGCAGTCCTGGCTGCCTGACTAGGCTGAACTAGCTGTGGTAGGAATTACCTGCACTCAGACAGCTGCAACTATGTGAAGTGGGCTCAATCCATAACTTAAGTTTTATGTCCTTGGCTAGACCTTAGCAAGAGGGACCTCAAGCTTAATTAGGAAATTGAATTCCTACTGGTTTTGTAGTTAAAATGGCGTTCCTATTCACTGAATAGTTATCATAATAAACTGAGTTATGGTGCTGAAGGTCAATAAAGCAAATATGTTGCAGATGAACAGCTTGCAAACTATTTAACTACAGTAAGACAGAAGAAACATGGTCCAGATGAATAAGCCAGATGACCAGATAAAGGTCATGAAATTCAATGAGGATGATGATGTTTTAGTATCAAAAGTATTATGACATGCTTAAAGGCCAGCACTGAACTACAGCTTTTGTAGAGCTAAATACATAGGACAATTAGTGTCATCCAGTTAGAGAATTAAATGCTCATTCCATTAACAATAGAAAGTTAAAATTTTACCAAATCATTGTTCTGCTCACTATACCCATTCCCAGTCTTTCATTTTTTTATACCTTCTTCCTCAACTTCAACTTCTTCATCTGACCAAGTATCTAATATCTACTCTCCTACTGAATTTTTTGTCCTGAGCGACTCTGCTTTGACTTAGACTCCACCGCTGCTGTACACAAGAGTTTTTCTGTTTGATGTCTCGTCTCATTTCATGATTTATCCAAGGTCATCCAAAGACCAGGAATGTCCTCGATGTGATGGGTGACCTGCTTCTAGCTACAAAATGGCACCTTGTCTCCTATACTTATTTTCATTAATTTCTTCTTCTGAAGTTGTTGATCATTTCAAACACTTATATTGGTTTGCCAATTTCTAATGCAACTTCCCTTGCAGTACCATTTCTTCCTTCTACTGACTAACCTCATTTTCTTAAATGTATGATAACTCTCCTTAAATGCTGTATCATCATTCATTTTTTATCTTTTAATCCAAGATCTTGTTCACTATACCTAGATGCACATCTGTGGCTATGATAGAAGGAGTCACTTTCAGGTCTTATAGATAGTCAATAATGAGTGGAAGCATATAGGACCAAAAATCGCTTTCTTTCACCTGTTACTATGGATAAGGAGTACAATGAAATTATCTCACCAGTTTACAATTTGGACATTATAATTGCTTTTATTTTTGCCTTCCATATCTTGGCTCTTGGATAACATTGGTAAATGTTAATGCCCATATCTCTCAACTATTGTCAAGGCATGACATTGACTGACAATGTAAAGAATGTTTTGTATTCATCATCTATTTTATCTATAATTCTTATAAAATTTCCTTTAGCTGTGTGCAGCAGGTTCATTTCCCCTTTGTGGAAACCCCCAGTTGAATTCCAGTCTTCTACTGTGTCACAATTTAAACATAATTCATCAGAAGGAGAAAGGAAAGAATTAAATATTTGCCTCCCATTCTTTTTATAGAGAGTTTATACTGAGAAAACACTTAGAAAAGAGATTAAGAAAAATTATATTTAATTACTAAAAAGTTCAGTTCTGAGAGAGAATGGTAAAGTGTGTAGGGAGCTATAATTCAGAGGATGCTTGTTTGCTCAAGGTCTTAATTTCTCCTAAAACTGGAACAGGCTCCCCAGAGAAGTGGTCACAGCATCAAGCCTGCTGGAGTTCAGTAAGTGTTTTTAACAATGCTCTCAGGCACTTGGTGTGATTCTTGGGGTGTCCTGCCTAGGGCCAGGTGCTGGACTTGATGATCCTGATAGGCCCCTTCCAACTCAGCATACTCTGTGAAAATATCACAGCCAAGAATGCTTTGGGAAATTATAGAACCTGACGTAATACCCAAGGATTGATTTATGCAACAATTGGCAAGAAAAATTTCAAGCTAAGGTTTCTCCAACCTTGCCAATATCCATTATTAAGAGCTTACATAAAATTATTTAGAAAATAGAGTCCTTCCCAACATCCAAGGTAGTCAGTCTCACACATTAAATGACAAGAGATACATCATTTCCATTTCATTTATGATCAGGAAAGATGTTCAAGTAAACAAAACTTAAATACTTGGGAACAGTCCTAAATTTAGCTTAAAGAGACTTTGTGTGAACTGTCAATATAGAAGCTTATCTTTTTGCATGTGTTTACAATAAGAAGGATGAATTATGCCCTAAGGGGGCTTATCTTTCAATTTTTTTACATAATGTACTCAACACTGAGGAAAAAACACCACCTGGGGAAAAAAGATTAAATGTTCAATTGACAAAATTCTGATAGTCTTTTCTGAACCAGCTTAGTCTTACCTGGAGTCTTATTACAGGAGATATTTGCTTTACTAAAATAGTATTAGGCTACCTTAGCATACTCTAAAGAAAGAGAAAAAAATGTAATAAGGAGGCTCATGACTTTTAAATAGGGTATTCCCTTTATCACCCGTTGCTTTAGTTGCTTCTGTGTCAGAAATTTTCCCAATATCCACAGATACTGAAATATTTCAGGACATATTACGTTAAAAAGTAAAAGTAATGAGATTTGGGTTGGAGGTACATCTGGTTCAACATCAAGCTTCTAGCAGTGGTCAGTACAGGCAATGTTGCAGGAAACACTCTAAGCGTAACAATGGGAAGTTTAACTCCCCAAGCCTGTCATTCACATTAATGTATGTCCTTAGATGAGGGGGCTGGTTTGATTGTTTGTTTGTTTTAATTGAGTCTCACAACTCCAGCCGTGTGCTGGACACCTTGTTCAGGGTGTTCTTGCTATCATGTCAGCTGTGTTTTGTGCTCACAGATCTGTCAGTCAAAGCTGGAACCAGTTGCTCCAAACACTAAGCAAAATGCTACAAGCGCACCAGTCCTACTCCAGAGAGCTGACAGTCTAAGTAGACTCACATGCATAACCTCATTAACTCAATTACATTTATTCTCTTCTCCCTGCCTTTCACTGCTTTCACTTTTGCATCACAGTGCAGCGAAGAGGTATTTGATGGACAAATATCGGTAGCCTTCCAGAAAACAGGAACTCGAGATAGACTCTTGATGTGGAAAGGATAGACATGTTGGCCTGTGAAATTAAATGGTTGTTTCACGTGTACAGCGAGTACACGTAAAGTAGGAAAAGAAAGAGAGCTACATCTGTCAGCACTTTCAAATCAAAGGACAATAAGCTATGGAAAGGCTCAGAACTGTACAGAGCGAACTGTACAGAGCATACAGAGCATCCCATGTCACTGACATAGGATGAATATGACATGAAATGCTCAATCACAGTGTAGCATTATAAGGAAGAGAAGGAAAGTAAAGAACTGGAAAAGGAAACCTGAAGACAGATGGAAGATCTTTTCTGTGATACATCATAAGGGAGCACTGCCTGGAACAGTCTGGGTTCTGTGTGGCTTAGCTGTGGGCATAGACATTAGCCTCATGTTTCCATTTAATCCAAATACATGAATTGTCAAGCACTGAAAAAACAAGGAAGACCTTTTCTGCCTCACAGATACCAAAGTGCGGGACTTCTCCCGATTGCAGGAACATATAATTACTCACATTGATGTACTAAGATTTCTTTTCAACCCTTACTGTTACCATTGCTGCTTTTGTGGCAAGATACTGTAGCCCATTGTAAGCATTCAAAAGAGAAGGAAACACTTATGACAGTATCAATATTCACATTAGGCTGTAATCTAGGTTGAGGGCTCACTGCACACTAAGCACCCTATAAACACAGCAGAAGACAAGGTTTGGAGTTTTGGGGAGTTTTCTTGGTGATTTTTGTTGTTGGTTTTGGTTTTTAATTTATTTTTTAATTTTACCTGGGGCAGAGGAAGATTGCAGATAAAACAGAAATGTGCAGTATTAGAAAATACACCTTATTTTAATCTTGTCAGATAAATATCTTCCATCAGCCTGAGAAAGAAGGAGTAAAAAATTTGAAAGAATATTTATAGGTACTGCTTTCGTTCTGTTCCACTCCACTGAACTTAATGTTATTCACTCACTCCCGTTATGGACTATTTATGACACAACTGTTTTTCTTCCATCATCGTGTCAATATCTGATTAGATACAAATAAACTTCTTCTGCTCCCTCTAATTCAATGCTAATATAAAATATCTCAGGAGCCATAACAGGGTCCTAAGCAGTCCAAAGTTTGTGTGTGAAATTTTATATTATTAACAATCTGACATTATGATATGGAAATCCAGCTGTGTCCCAGAGAGGAAGTCAGACTGCACTAAACCACAGTTCTCAGACTTCTCTGTACAGTCAGGAATAAATTAATTGAAAATAGCTGTGAAAAAACATCTGTTTAGCAGTATGCAGGATATAAGATTTTTCTCATAATAGAAGTCAAACAATTTCCATATATATAATAATTGTTTTTAAAGATATATTTTTAATTCCATGCCTATAGCTCTCAGCACAGTTACAGTTCCTTAAATTGGCATTAGCTCAAATCTTGTATTAATAAGGCTGCATTTGTTGCCAATTAAAACCCTAACTGCATGGAAGTTTTCAGGGAGACCTTAAGACAAAACTCACACCAAAGGAATTTTATTTATAAATATACATGTATCTTGAAACAACTGCCTTGATCCCTCAATTAGGGTCTGCTACAGCTGTGTCCTAGAACCCTTGATACTTCTGTTGATGTAGTTTGGAATGAATAGATCCTGTCCACTGTTTTCTCAGGAAGGCATGCAGAGAAAATACCTTGTTCATGACCTAGAAAAATATTCCTTATGCAAATATTAGCATGCAGTATAGCTTATATTTCAAAGCGATAGAATGTCAAGTTACTTAAAAATTCCTCTAATGATAGTGTCTGCTGTGAGTTATTCTTATTCTTTGTTGATTTTGTTTCACTCCACACTCTCTCCAGTTCTGCCCTGAAAATAAGGGCAGAGAAGACAGTCTTGAAATATTTATAGTGAGTGTATGTAAAGGCGGCTTTAGAGAATGCAAATTTAAACTCACGACTGAAATATAGTCTGTATGTAAAACTGCTGTGCTACAGGGTATAACACTGAAGAAAGTCATAAACTTCTGATGGAAAAAATACTAAGAGCCTACGCTGTTGCATGAAGCAGAGAAACCTGCAGATCAGAAAGTAACGATTAAAGTATTGGAAAGAAACTGAGTTTTCTTATCGTCAGATATGAAGACACCATAAGGAATTTAAGGTAAGGATTAAAATTTTGAACGTGTCAATATTTGTTGGCTTCAGATGCAACAAAGAATTATCTTCTTATGCTGCAAAATAAAAATATAAATAAAAAAAAATTTTAAAAAAGGAAGTTTGATCCGGATCAGGAGCGTGTATACACATAAATCACAAAAATCATTGTATATGTTCAGCATGATGAACTTTGAAAACTGCTGGGTTTTGGGGTATTTTGAGTTGTTTTCATCTGATGACTAAGAATGAGAAATCTTACAGACATTTTGTAAACGTCAAGAATTTCAGTAACTGGAATTGATTACAAGACTATTTCAGATCTGTGTTCTCAATACTTAAATGTCCTTTTACCAGGCACATCTAGATTTTTCTATTATAGAACCATTTGTATAAAGACTACATGAAAGGCCATTCAATTTCACTTTTTTTTGTTAAAAGAATTTCTTAATAAAACCTCAAATAGGAGATGTTTCTGAATTCTTCTGCACTCTACAAGTACAAAGATGTAACTTTGATTATGTGGTATTAGTTATTTCAACAGTTTGTGGCTTTTTGCACATATTTCAGACTGTTTCTTCTGCTAAAGAAACACCACAGAAACTGGGTTTATATTGTTACATCATTTATCATTTCAAACCAGATAAAACAGATCTGATGTACTAAGCCACCTACATGGTTATTTTTAAACACTGGGGTAGAGCTTTTTGTTTGTGGTAAGATTTCCCCCCTTCTCCTTCAACATCTCTAGACAACTCAACTTTTTATCAGTTAAAGATGGAAAGATAATGGTAACAATCCAGCTTAGGGAAAACACTTGCAAATCTTGGAAGACTGAACATGATCTGCTCTAACACATCATTATCAACTATATATTTATTTAACACCTTCATCATGTTTTTCTTTGAGGATTTGTTTTTAAATAAAAATCCACATCCAGCATAGATAGGACAAGTACAAACAATTTGACACTACACCAAGGCTATTTTGCAAATATGATAAATGTCTCCTTTCAAATTAATTGACACCTATTTTTCTTAGTTTATCCCTACCATATCTCCTCTTGAAGTCATACAGAAAAGAACTTTTTTGATGAAAGAAAAGGGGAAAAAAAACCCCAAACAATCCATCCATTCATTCAGGTAGCCTGGATCCCATAAATATAAGTTAGTCAAGTGTTATGTGGGCAGCCTGAAGACCCTGCCCTGTAGTTAGACAGGAACACAAGTGTTGTCCTGCCAAAAGCAGCAAACCTCCCGTGTGGTGGAGCTGCTTCTCTATCCTGTTCCTCTCCTACTTGTGCACATGCTGTAAGAAGGATACAGAACAAAGAGAAGAGAAAAAAAAGCATAATGGACTACAGCTGTCAGGTTCTGAAGCTAGTGTTTACTCCCATGTAGCCAGGAGCAAGCAAACGGTACTGGGTAACAATAAGAGAAAGTAGCTGGAGACTGGGGAGGAGTTAATTATTGTTTCCTATTACTTCTTTCAGTAAAGTAGTATCTTAACACACTCCCTATCTGCATAGGCCATCCAGTGTCTAGTCTTAAAAAAGACTTATTCCTAAATGAGAGATAAAGTTTGGAGAACTCATCTGAGCCTGTAATTATGATCAACTTTTTTGCAACAACAGAAAAAGCTTTTCTCTCTTGGACTGTGAGCTTCATAGAGAGTTAGGAATTCAGTTACAGATTTTCTTCTATGCTTTTAGACCTTCTAATTTCTCTGAAAGTATGTGCATATGTCAAGTGTTATGTCTTAAATATATTTAGCTACACTAACACCTTTGGAGGCAAATGCAAGTACAAGTCTGCAGCTGCTCCTAGTCCAGCCATCTCTGATTGGCACACTTTTCTGTCTTTCTGTCTGATATCACCCATGCAACACTCCAAATAAGTCTCATTCAAATGTGCATAGAGTTCAATTCATCTCTTTCAGTCTTCATTGCTGAAAATGCTCTTTACCCTTATGCACAGCTGGTTGCTGCGTGGCATTCCTTCTACTTAAAAGGTGGAAAACCTCTTAAGAGCCTAAGGCTGTTCAGAACTGCTACCTGAAGTGGCTATAAGCTAAAACCCAAAATTCAGCCTACTATCCTGTGGGATAATTCCAATGTAATCCCAGGAGAGTTTCAGATACTGCCAGCAACATGTGAGCCACTTAGCCTTGTGTCCAGACAAAATCCTTATTTAGCAGATAATTGTGCTTTTCTTCAGCTCTTATTTCCCAAACATACCTTTAATAAAGGTAATAACAATAATAAAATGGTCATAATGCAGCCTTACCTTGTTTACTGCCAAAATGTATTCTGGTGTGGACTCAGCAACTTCTACTTCTATTCAGTAGAAACACTTCCACACAGACTATACTTATACGAGAGTCAGAATGTCTGGCTTTTTTGCTCTGGGCACCATTTCCAGTCACATGAACTGGGAACAGTTTGATTCAGATGTTAACCACCACTGACATTTGCAGGAATGTTAAAAAAAATAAATCATAAATGCCTTAAGAAATTTCACTGCTTAAAAGACTTAGCACAGAACTTATTTAAAATATGGTACGTGTTTTATTTGAAGGAACATAGGTATTCATAGTAATATGGCACATAACTATATATTGTGTTATGGAGCAAATCATATTGAATAAAGTTTTATCCCAACTTTTATGCCTTTACAGTCTCACTAAAGTAGAACTTGTGTGCAAATCAGGGAAGAATCTGACATTTTAATTTTAAACGGATGTTAGTGTTTGAGAAATTAAATGGAATGAATCCCACAAATTGACAAAAGTAGGGGATTAGTATAAATCTGTGACTGGCACCTAAGCTTCCAGTAAGCTCTCTTCCATCTCCTCATTTATTTTAAACACATTTTTAAATTTTGTAAAGTGATTTATTTTTATTGTCTTAATTTGAAGGAGCTCTGCATCAGAGGGAGGGGGAAAGATGACAGATTTGTGGTTTACATTTCATAGGACTGCAGTAATGGAGACACTCAGAGTACTGCTCTCTGTTCCAATTCATTCCATGCTCCAAGGAAGTCTCATGTTCAGAAGGTGACCTTCAAGGGGCATTGCTGTATCCCTGAATCATTGTATTACAGGGTAAGTCTTAGCTGGGTCTAAGCATCTGACAGACTCTCATTCCTCTCAGTGTAAATGGAAGTTTCATGGATTATTTTAAGCTTTCCTCCCAACCTGAGATGCTTTCTCTCTGTGCTCTCTGGCCTTGTGAAGTGAACGACAAAAATCAAAGACCTCATAAAGCCTACAGGGAGCATTCAGAAGTTTTGAAACCTTTTGCCTTTCAAGATCAGTGAGAGAGGAAGAAATAACTCAAAGTCAGTTAAATGTAGACAGATTAAAGCAATACACACACATTGTTCCTTTATAACCTTTACGTGATTCTGGGAGCAGAATCATGGGAGTATTTTTCTACGAAGAAACAGAGGAAAAGGAAGTCATATATTTCATCTTTCCCAATTAACATAGTTCCCACGGCTCTTACACCTTCACTAAAGAGGTGGCCAAATGATTGGCAAACCAAAAGTTTCTTTGCTATGTACAGGAGAGAAAATAAAGTTATAAGTGTGCAGTGGCACAGAGCAGTTGTTCTAACACAGCTGGTAAACTCCTGCTGTCTAGTGCAAGTTTTTCAGGAAAAGCCTGTACATGTTTTTGGCTGTCAGACCTCCTAACTATGCACAGATCACCTGTATCATACCTCTACATTACATGCATCTAACATTTGTCAGAAAGGGGCTAATTTTCTGTGTTTGTATGAGCAATCAAAGGACAGAAGCAGAGAGTATCCCTTTGTAAATGACTTAACTTTTTTTGTTCAGCAGCTAATGGTGATATAAATTAGTGATCATGCCCCTCAAAGTTGACTTACTAATAGGAAACTGCCCTTTCCGTAAGCATTTTGGACACCATAAGCATGTTAAACTGAATAAGAGTGAGCTACACAGCAAGTGGTGGTGTTCCAAAGAAATGGATGGGGTAGTGTTTCAGTAAGAGCTACCATCCACTTGGTGTAGCACCCCCACTGGCAAATCAGACTGATGCCTGAAAGTAATTGGGAGTAGATATAAACTTGTAATTTGTTTTGAAAATTCTTCTGAAAGATATGCAATTCTTGGAAATGACCCTGTATATACATCCCAAAAGTTAAATATAATGAGGCAGTAGAACAGTAGTTTCATTTAGTTTGAAAGCATGAGATGCTAATATTTATTTGTCATATTTTCAGTATAGATTACAATTAAAGTGTTTCTCTAAAACAATATATAATTTTAACCAAAAGGCCTGCAATTTCCATACTCTAGAAGAAACAAATCCAGTAACCTTCAATTGCAACCACGTGAACATCACAGTATTCCTGCTTCAAGAAATTTCTTCCCCAGTCTACGATTTAAAGGACTAAATCTAAAGAATATTTGTTGCGGTGTGTGTTGGCCGGCACCACGGCCAGCAAGATCAAGTGGCCCAGCAGCTTCAGTGGTTTGATGCCCACATAGCCAAAGCACCCTAAGGTTAGGGTGAGAACCCAGAGGGCTGTGCAAGGCATGCAGATCATGTCCCCATAATCGGCCACCACCATCTCCTCCCCTTCTCCCCTTTATTTGGTCTCCCTTCTGGACAGTTCTATGTTCTCTGGCCCCTCATTGGCCCATGTTACTCCCCCCCGCCTACCCTTATTTCTATCAGCTAAACACCCTTCTCCCCGCCTCTGTAACACCCCCCTTCTGTCATATTATTGGTTTTTATGGACTTTCCCCTCCCATCCTGTAGGGGTACAAAACCCCATGTAAAAGTCATTTCTTCGGTTCTTCGCACCCATTTTTTTGATTTCTTCATTAAACCTGCTCCTTTTTCACAAAGAACCCCCTCCGCCTTGTTCCTGCCTCCTCTGCACACCTTATCCATCGGTGGGCAAGGAGAACCCGAGCTGGAGTTTCGCCTGCCCTCCTGCACCGTGACAGCCTCTGTCTCTCCCTCCCGTGCAGGCGGCTGCCCGGTGCTTGTGGTCACCTGCTAGCTGGCAGACAGCACTGCGGCAAATATTAAGTAGCTCACTGTTTTCTTCTCCGTCATCTTGACAGCATCATCATTATTAAGACACTGAATTAGACAAAGACATCATGACCATCTGAAAACTCTGCAGTCCAAAAGAGGGGGATTTATCCTGCCAGAGGAGGTTATGCCAGAGTAGGTTAGCAAGGTTATCACGAAGATGTCATTCGAGGCTATTTCACAAAGAGAGCTCAGGAAGTAATGAATGATACAAAGATATTCAGAAGAAAGAAGCACAGGCAATAAAAGAAACTACAGGACAGTCAGAAAATCAGAAAATATATTTTGTTTAAAAAAAAAAAAGAACACCCTCCATCCCCAACCCTGCCCTGCAGACAAACCAAAAACAACCACCCACAAAACATGGCCAGATTTCTTTAGAAATTGAATGGGAAAACTTCCTTTTGATTTCATTTACTCTGTAGAGCTGTCACCACAGCAAATTAAACAGATACTGACTATGTTCCATCTCACTGGCCTACAGAGCTCCCTCTACTTCAATTACCAGAATGTGTGTGTGGGATCCTCTGAACTTAAAATCCTGGTTTCAACCCTCCAAGGAGGGCTGTGCACTGATCATTTACTGAGTCACACGTGGGTGGATTTTTGTATCTTTAGCACTACATGAGCTAATTTAACTGCAGGTACAAATCAAAGAAATTGCTCTTGAACACATTTTACTCCAATTATCAAAAGATTCTGTCTTAATGTTAAGACAAGTTTGATGAAAAATAACGCCCTACAAGGAAAGCAGCTGTATGGAGGTGTTTAGCTACAACATGTCTCCCAATGTTACAGAGAGTCTAGAGGGGAAAGGGGATTTTGTTTTTTTCTACCTGTTAGGAGAAAAAAACATAGTGAAGTTGCCATATTTAATAGCACTGTCTAGAAAATCACAATGGTGGAAGAGCCAGAGAACATAGAGATTGTGTTTGTTTTCTTGGTTGTTTAGTTTGGGGTTTTGGGGGTTTTGGTTTTTCTTTTTGGTTTGAGGTTTTTAAAAAGTTTTTTTAGTTGGTTGGTTTGGTTTTTTTCTTGAGGACACAAATAGGAATCTAACCTTGGTGAAATATAAGTAGAAGATATCATGCATTAAAATCATGGCCCTACCAAAACTCATGCCTAGGGTAGCAATACAGGAATGTTTTCCACTGCCCAAAGCAGCATCTAGAGTGAGATGAAATGCGAGTAGTTGCCTTTTCCCCACACAGGCTGTTGTAGGCAAGCTACAAATGTTATTTCTTGGAACCTGGGACACCAGATACAACAGGTTTTTTGAGAAGAATCTTGCAGAGGT
Source organism: Atrichornis clamosus (assembly GCA_013400975.1). NCBI lineage: Eukaryota > Metazoa > Chordata > Aves > Passeriformes > Menuridae > Atrichornis > Atrichornis clamosus. The sequence goes on from WBMZ01013977.1 coordinate 93,036, forward strand.
TCTCAATATTAAGAAGTCAGAATTCTGGTTACTATATGTAATACAATCATCTCAGAGAAGAAGATTCTATATGTTGAAAATGAAACGTTACATTACATTTTGAAGGATCAGAGGGGTACTTGTAATAAATTCTAATTCTATCGCCATTACCAAAACAGGGCTTTAAGATTGAAAGCCACACATGAAACTTAAGGACCATAACTCAGAACACATCACTCTGTTTTAGAAGTGCAAAGCAGCAAACAGACCAGTTTTAGTGTAAGAAAATATGTTCAGTAAGTACACTTTCCTTTGTTTGGAAGATCAGCACAAGGCAAGCTCTTTCACTGCTCTCAAATCCTGTGATACAATACTTGATTTGATTTCTTTGTTCTGTTAAGATGTATGACGCACTACTATTCGCGATGATCCAGGCACTGAAATTCTTGCATACAGAAGTATTAAGCATTTTAAACTGAGCTGTTGATCAAGATAAAAGAGGATCACACCTCAGTGAAGGCACTCAAAGGATATTGGAAAAAACCAAATTATGGAGCAACATAAAGGTCTGCATTTTCATTATTACTGCTCAGAAATGTATCTTACTTTATACATACAGGGAAAGAAAGAGAAAATCTCCTAATATCCTTTTTTTTTTTTTTTTGTAGACATTTTTCCAGGTGAATCATTTCTCTAGCACAGAAATCCATAAGAAATTAAGTGATAAATCTCTATAAATTTGTCTTTAATTTTCAGTCTTTATTTTACTTTCTGGTCATTATTTCAAACCCATTTACTGAAATACTGCTGAACATACTGTTTTGTCAGAGTTCCTACAGAGTAAGTTAAGGCAGTTATTTTGTATAAGCAGTTTTTTTATGTGATATAAAGCATCCTCAGAACACCAGATGGATATTATTTAATTTTATGGTAGTCTGTACAGAGATAACACTCATTTTATGGAGACAGAGAGAGTCATAAACAAATTAGAATATCAACTTGGTCTTTACATCGTGTTCTGCATTTCGAAGGTGGAGGCAGAATTCCCGGTAAAGTCTTGTCAGACAGCATAATGTCCAGAAATCTTGCAGAATGCGTCTACAATAGCTATACTATTGAAAAACATGCAATTCTTGCCCCCAGGCTGAAACAGCAACTTCACTGCTCTACTAGGTGCTGTCAGCTGCAGGGAAAAGCACCAGACAGGGGATTCTGAGGAGAATCATAGTCCCATTATATGGGATATACCCTATTAAATCAGAAATTAGGTGCATGCCAGTGAATATACTCCCAATTGTAACACTGTGCAGCTTCTAAAGGAGAAGAATCTGTGTGATGAGAAAGATAGCAATAAGATAAAGAGAAGATAAAAGCTAGACTGATAATTAAGAAATAACGCTGTTGACTGTTTGTAGGAAACCAGAGCTGCTTTCTGACAATTGCAAGGATTGGGAAAGTGTTTCACAGTTTAAATTGAAACTTAATTCTAGTGTGTGTCATCATTTTCTGGGCAGATCCTGGGTAATTCACACAGCTGATCTATGTAATGTTTTACATGCTCGGCAAACCCACGAATCAGGAGGTGTCCACTAACAGCATCAGCAACCTCACTGACACCTCAGTATTGTTTTGTACTTTTAGAGCATGAAAGCATGGCCATACAATATACCTTGCCAAAAGCTGTCCAACAATTAAGCAACAGAACTGCCTCGAGCCCAAGGCCTGTGTTCAAGTCACTGAAGAGCACAAACCTTACTAAAAAGCCCATTGCTTTAATTAAAGCTACATCCCTGTTTTGGGGCCCCAGCTCGTCCACAGACTCCACTCCTCAGAAAGGTCTGTACTGCATGGTGGTGTCAGTTGCACCAAATAAGACTGACATTGTTTAAGGGCAGAGGCAGATTTGGCTGTAAATGCAATCTTCTCAAGTCTTCCTCAGGTAAGACACGAAGACACCACGTGCCAGGGGCCACATAGAGTTATGTTCTCTAATGCTTGTTACAGAAACATATCCTGCAAAAACTGAGGCTACAAGCGCTGTGACAGATTTTCTCACATTACTTTTCAAACCCACACACCAACCTGAAGTTTTCTACTGACAAAAGCACATTGTTTTGATCTACAGTTTGTATACTTTATATGCCACTTCCTCACTGTTATTTTTCTTCATTCAGTTCTCAGTTCCTTGTTTAAAAAAACCCAACCAAATCTTCTTATGAACATTTTCCTCCCTCCACAGCAATATTTTAAGATATATGCATGAATGAAGTTTTTCCATAATATTCCTGTTCTTGAACTTGGCGACCTTCCTGTGTTTTAGTTTGAAATAAAGCAAGTTACATTTTGCTTCCAGTTAAAAGGTTTCTACCCGTAAGAAGTAAAAAATTAGCAGTATAAACATGTTTAAAAAACCCAAACATAATTATTTCTCCTTGCAGAAGGCCTCTGGCTAGACATCTTTATGGTGTAAATATAACTTGTATAGAGAAAATATTGTCTAAAAATTATAAAAATATTCCCTGCAAACATTAAAGCAATTCTGATTTTAATAAATATATAAAGATATATTTCTTTAGAAATATAGTGTCTTAAGATCCAGTAGAAGCCTGAGGAATTCAATAAAATGACAGCAAAACTTACCTTAAGAAGAATCAGCACAGAGGCTCTAGTTTTCCTTTTACCTTGCATTCAATCAAACGCTTATGGCAAGACTTAATGCTGACTCCTTCCACTTCTGTAGTGGTCAAAAAAAAAAGAGATAGCCAGAATCTAGGCACTCCTATAGGTTTGTCAAACTGAATGGGAGTAACATCTGGCTTTCTGCCTGAAATTAATTGGAGAAATGTATTACAGGCTGTGCTCTTATCATCAACTGCCAAGAAGCATTTAGATAATGCTTCTTTACAAGCGGAGAAAGGAAAATTTTTCATTTCCTTTCCAGAGAGATGCATGTACACTGTCAGGCAGATAACAATTAAGGACTGACTGGTGAATATCAGAGAAAAACAAAAAAAGTTACATAATTTAGTTTTTCCTTTAAATAAAATGTAATTGCAAATGTGGAGGGAGACACCTTTTCCTATGGGTTTCAGGATGAAGAACTGGGGAAATAAACTTTCAGTTTTACGGTGCTTTGTCTACGTATTTTGTTTAAGCACTGAAAGTCAGACCTACTTTTCCCTCCTCTGATAGATCATCAGTAGAAATTACCATGTCTTCAGGGCCATGGAACCGCACCTGTGAATCTTTACCATCTCTCCTGGCTCGGCCACAGGTGTCACAGTGCCTGTGTCAGGGCTGCATTATGACTGACAGCAAAGGATATTCAAGCAGCTTTCTCTCTGGGCTGTGTTAAGGTTCTACAGAGAGGAACCAGAAAACAATAAAGACTGAAAAATATGGGAAAAGAAGAGCTCCCTGAAGAGCATAAATTGAAAGACTCTTTCCTGATAAAAGGCTATTAGCATAGCAACTTACATGGTACACAGACATCGTGGTAATCTTTGTTTATTATTACTATTTATTTTTATTATCTTTTTATTATTCTTATTTCTCTTATGTGAGCAGGCTAAATCAAGCATACATTCAGACAAAGATGGATGAATATTTTGGCAGAGAGTAGAACAGGACAAAGGAGAAAATAGCAGAAATAAAATGAAGTAAAAATTAAGAAAGTAGGCAGGAAAGAAACAAGGAGACAAAAAAAAAGATTAGGTGGAAAGAATATAGCACAAATATTTTTCTGTTCTCCTTACTTCCTGTATCACAACACATGGCAGGAATGCGTGGAGCGGCAGGCATTCATCAAGAGCATGACCATCCACCTGGCTCTCTTGAGAGAAAGGTCCCAGTAGGCTGCTTTAGGCAATGGCATCAGGAGGGTCCCCCCAGCCCAGGATCAGCCGTGTGCCCACTGTGGCTGGCGGGGAACCAGGGCTTAGCCTGCCCAACAAGGCTGTGTGGCAGGAGACTCAGCATACCGCTGGAAGAAGTGCTGCGGGCTGTGGGAACAACCACGCTCTTTCAAGCAGGCGGGAGCTGTTGAATGCCTTCCCGTAAGATCGGCAGTCCTGCTGGCAGAGCAGAAGGGGTTTTTGCCTCTACAGTGGTAGCAGATCATCTCTGCTCTGCCTGAATGGTGAAATGCAAAAATGTGAGGGCTGGCACTGAATTATTCCGGAGCTGGTTTAGGCAGAACAGACGTAACATGGCTTCACAGTCCAGAGGCAATCACTGAATGCTGGCAAGCCAACTAGGATGGCAGCTGTATAATCCTCAGTCTTTTGGCATTAACCTCCACGAGTAACACCGGTTTTTCCCATGCATACAAAGTCTTTTAAATCATCCCTGCAAACTTACCTTGGGCTAGTCTGGCTCCACTGGGCTGAGAAAAGTTTGTCTTGGACACAATAACATCTGGTGCGAGTTCTGAAGTACTAGAGGTATGTTTGGTGAGGCTCAGTAAACTCACAGCTATGAAACAGGGAAGCTGCTCCCTAGATAGGTAGCTGGGTGCAAGTAGAGTAATGAAGACAGGAGACAACTGTGGCACAGCACAATAATTAGAATATAAATCAAGATTAATCTCCAGGAAAATATTTTTATTTGCGTACTGACAAATACTTTATTTCAATTAAAAGCAGTCCTACAGTTTATTCAATTATCCCCAAATTAATTTATGCAAAGGTTTTACTGTACTGCTGATTTCATAATTTCATATTTTTATCCCGAAATGCAATATAAATGAGCACACACATAGCAGATTCTTACAAAGCTAATTTTTCTATCACTTACCAAAACCCATTAAAAACTAACTCAGCCAAGAGAGTAAGGGTGATGGCCCCAGTACAAGAATATCTATATCAACTATGACACTTACCTTTTAATCAAATAAGATCTATTTGTATAAAAGCAAGTATGTGGATGGTTGAACATTAAAAAAAGTTGTTGTTTGGATATCTCTGATGATGACTCTAACAGCTATACTTTTATCAGCAGTAGTTATAGTTAAGATGTGAAAAACTTTGTGCAGGTTTGTGCATTTTTGATCATAATAAGCATGCCTGTTTCATTTGTTTTCACATGCATTTGTTAGGCTTTTCTGCATCATTTGATTAGCAAAATAGCATAGTGGAAAAATAAACAGCCCACAGGGATGGGTTGTCATTCACATTTATTGATACAACAAACTAATTAAGTGGAGCTAGGCTTAGCTACCAAATTAAAAATGTAATGCTGAAATTGGGAATCAATCTCTGTGGTAGTATTGCCAGTGATGACAGCAGGACAGCACTTAGGAAAGGTTAGATTGGTCTGCTTTATTGTTCAGTGTTACATTCTTTTCTCTGGCATCTAATTAAATACATATATCTAAGCTAGCAATTTATTTAGAATAATTACTAATATTCAAACATAGTTCACAGATTTTGAAGCAATTTTCTCTCTCCTAAACCACACAAGTAGGAAATTTCCTATAACCATCCAACTCTAGACAGTAGAGCATTAGGAAAACACTGTAGCATAACACCAAACCAATGAAAGCTCTTAGTGCTGCAGCTTTTAAAAATCACTGTCTTTCTCTTTCTGGTCCTCAGTTTTCCCTTCCTAGGCTCCTCTGATCCCTACTTTTGTACACACTAAAGCAGCTCTGTCTCCCCAGGCCCCAGTTCTTTGTTCTTCCACTTCTTGGCTCTTACTAAAAGAGTTGTCTTTTTCTGTTAAAATGATATGAAAAAAATCATTCCTGAAACCGAATGTGAAAAACCCCGGGTCTGATGGTGGGACTGTTGAGAAGTTATAGTTTTCATTCATCATTTGGGTTCAGGGGAAGCAGGCTGAAAAAATGATGATTCTTTTCTGCCAGGGCAGAAAGAAAGATTATATAGGTCATTAGTTTTTGGGTTAGTTGATCCTAAAGACAGCAATATACTAAGATACATATTTTTGGAATTAAAGTATTTGTAGTAGGAGAAAAGAAAATCTTTCTTGATGTTAGTGGCCCACATAAATGGTGCAAAGCCTTAGAGCCTGTTGTGAGGTGAAGGCTCCTGAAAATGGTAACTCATTGTCCTATAATGTTAAACAAAAGCCTCCTAAAGCCAAAAAGCAGAAAACCCAAAGTCTGAGATGATATCTCAACAGTTTTAAGTGTCTGAGACAGGTGTATCCACGTATGTGGGATTCACAGTTTCACGTCCTCCGCCTGAAGGGCAGCTTTCTAACCAAGGCAGGCATGCCCTTGCGTACAGGCAAGAGTTAGCAGCGGTACAGCGCTTTTGCAGAGCAGGAATTGGGTAAAGATGTAGGAAATATGGTGAGGGTCCAACTCCCAGTCAATAGGGCCAGGGGAACTTGCTGGCCACCAGCTAGAGAAGTGTAGGAGCCGGGAGAGATAGGAGTCAGCTCCTGCCCACTTCCTGGGCCCGGGGCACCTGCACTGGGAGCCCCCCAGCACAGGGGACTCTGGCTCATTCTGCAGCACGACTGCAAAGGTGAACCTCTCCGTCCAGTCCGTGCTTCCAGGAGTCTGTGCGTGCCCTGGTTTACACGGCCTTTAAGAAGAGAGACATTCTGTGGAACAGGTGTTTAATCATCATCCTCCTCTGGTCCATGTCTTCACTGTTCTCTTGCATGGGTGCCTGGAGAGCTGGTAATAGGGTGTGGGAGGCTGTAGTAAAATGAATGTATTTGCTTAGAGTGAAAAAGCCTAAGATGACACAGACCCTTCATGATTAATTCCGGGCTGTTCTGCCTTTGAAGAAAACACCAGAGGAACAATATTAAGTTGTTCTGTTACAAGTTTTCTTCTTCCTTGTGACATGTAATGTTCAGTTACACATCAAGAAGCACGAGCAAGAACTGTTCTACCAAAGAGATACGTTCTTGGTTTTTACTTGTCCAGAATGTAGAATTTAGGAATAAATATCATTTAACATCACATTCTCTTTTATTTGGATCGTATACATGGTGTAGGTATATATAGATACAGATACTCATATAGCTTTATATATAATGTTGACAAGATAAATTTTTCAAAAATTCAGATATTAACTATCAATATATTTTCATGCTTTTTTTGTTTTCTTATATTTTTTTTCTCTCAAATGATCTTGCAGTGCCACCTAGTCGTTGCTGCTGAGATTTGCAGGAAAAACACTTAATTGGAAACAACTACTTCTCTAATGGATTATTAGACAAGTGATTTGCTTTGACTCGGGAGGAAGGGTGGTCATGTTGTTCCTTCCCAACCCTCCCTCAATGTTATTCCAATAGCATTTGTTTATAGAATATTTAAAATTTAACTTTTATGTCAATTTTAGAAGACTCACCTTTATTACTATGGCATAAAATGCATGTTTATCGGAACGACATACAAAGTTACCAAACTTCTAACACACAATTAAGAAGTGATGCTTGAGAAGAGCAGTTACAACAAATGTAATTGACCCCAGAAAAATAATTTCCCTCTCCATGAGACATGTGGAAATAGGAGCAGGAGGCCGCAGGAAAAATGTGAGTTTAAGAGTGCATGTAAGGGCCTGTGGCAGTAACACAACTACTCACTGGGGCTGCTCCTGCAGGACATCCTTCAGTCTGAACAGCAGCAGCAGCATGGTCAACCTCAACCTAACTGTGCAGGTATAATAGCACCATAAGAGGAGATTGAGTGGTTGCTTTTCAAGTCTTAAAATTATGGTGTGGCTTCTCAGAGTTGTGTGAAAAGTTTTCTGTCTTTCAGTAGTTCTGTATCTCAAACACTCACGTGGTAATCGGTGCCTTCACGTAAGCAAACAAAAGCCAAACCAAATAAAAATAGATATGATTCCAACATGTAACAGCTACAGAACACAATTTGAAAACACAAACATCAAAGGTTTTAAAATAAAAATGTTAAATAAATAATTTTTCATACCTACTGGCTTCCTTTAAATATAAATATTTATTTTTAAAAGTCCCTGATTCTGGGAATACTGATGCATGACTTTTCCATTTGTAGTGTGAAAACTGATTGTATATCCTGGATAAAAATACTTTCCCCTCAGACAATGTACTAACAGATTTTTGCAGAGAAGTCATTTTGTACAGGCCTCTGGGTGCCCTCTAGAGCATGTAACAGGTTGAAAGAGTAATGCATGATACCAGCTCAGGTCTTTTGATAAATGAATAAGGGCTCATTTCATAACCTGTATCATTAGTTACAGCTGATCTTCAGATTTTTGCTTGGTATTGGAATTTTTGGAAGGTGAGTATGAGAAAGTGTCTAACTAATACAGGTCAGCTTCCTGCACAAGCTGAGAAGCTCCATGAAAATATAAGGGTCAAATCTATTAAAAATCCCACAAGACTATGAAATAGACTTTATTCTTTATTATTTGTTGATCTGTTCAAGAGGATTCTGTTCTTTTAAGCAAGCATCTTTAAAAAGCATTTTAGGATCACCTGGTGTTTTGGAACATCTTGAAAAATATTTGTGTGAATACATACAAAAAATCAGTGGATGGCAGTGTTGGCTTGCACATAACCATCTCCTAAATTATAAAATATGTATGGATTTTAGGGTTAGCTGTATAGGGATTTATGTTTGCCTAGTCCTTTATAGATTTTGCTTTACTTGAGCAAATCCATCCTTCTGATCACCTTGTCTCAGTTGATTACAAGTTCCCTTGGAGTCCTTGAATACTCTGAGCTTCTTTGACACAAGGTGAGAGAGAAAATGGTGTTGCTGGAAAAGCATCACGTGCTGTGTGTTTGGGGGGTAGTGCAAACCCAGTGACAAGGCACTCTCCTTCCCCGGGGCACAGCACTCTGCGACTGATGCTTGGCAGCATTTATTCTGTGCTGCAGCTCAAGCGTTGTGTTGAGCAGGGAGGGGCAAGCCTGCAAATCTTTCTCCTATGGATTGCATGGCTAGGCAGAGGGATAAGGAGCTACCAGGCACCTTTGCCACGGATATAGAGGCTGAGGCTTCCGCCCTTCGCAATGGAGTTAATTCCATTGAAAATAAGTACACTTGAAGGCTGTGCCTGGGTTTTGAACACAAACCAAACCCCAGTGTCAATGTTAACCTTAATTTGAACCTCCACTGTGGACACAGTGTTGTACACTCTGTGAGCTTGCTCACAGGGCAGAGATGAACACGCTCATCTCTGTGTGATGGATGGACCAGGCACATGAGGTATGTTGTGCCTCTGCTGTGGCTTTACAGCATGATTTGTAATCATCAGCCAAGGCATCCCCACCAGCGTGAGCCCCCACGTTATGTGGCAATGGCATCCAAAGTTTGTCCATAAACCAAAACTTACCTCATTGTTCTGACAGTGCGGCACTCGCCTGCAGGCATCCTACCCTAATATGCACACAAGGCTACATGGAGCTAAATCAGGAAACTTGCTCAGGCTCCCAGGAGCTTGGAGCACTTTAGAATGCCTGTATTATGATTCCAGGTATAAGGGAAAACAGCCTGAGGGCCAGAACCAGTAAGCACTGAACATGAGGGGCAGAGGGAGCAGACCTTCCTTCCCTCTTTCCTGTTAGGATTTTTGCAAAGATATTAATGTTGTTCCATTTTATTGAAACTGAAATTTTAAAACTCTTTGCCATTTTAAGACAGAAGGAAAGAAAAAACACACTTGTATTTTTTAAACTGAGCACTGCCAAGGTCCTAGAAAGTGGAATGCAGACAGGGATTGAGTAAAAGTTTGGAGATTTTTTTTCATTCACTTGCCTTGTTGTGGAACTTACTCTGTCTCTCTTACATTAAAAATAATATGAGTTAATATACCCTCTAAGGGACTTTAGTTTTGTGACTCAAAGGCCTTGAAGGAGTCTTTTATCCTGACATAATGTATTTCTGGCATGTCTGTTGCATCTCCACACTTTTCATCTAGGCACTCACTGTTGTCATGGCTACAATATCCATACTCTGAAAAATAATAAATAAATAAAATCCCCTTGATCAGAGAAAAGGAAAAGAATATTTTTTCTGAGTACATGAAATGTAGTTTTCTGCACTAAACTAAGATTTTTGTTGCGAGTTCAGTTTTATTCCCAAAAATTTGGAGCTGGAATAGACCGAGTGTACCTGGTCAAGAACTGAGCTCACAGTTGGGCACTGCTGGAATAATAAGAAGGACTGAACCTTGGAATAGATAATGAATCAGCATCTCTCTTCATTACCCTGTGAAGGGAAATCTCCCCCAGAAATTTGGTAGGCTTTTTTATGCAGAAGGGGCTAAGATTCCTTAATTCATGAAGATCAAATGTTTCAAGATGCAGATCGCAAAAGATTTCTTCATTGCAAGTAACATAGGAAGTGGGGACAGAGTCTGTGGTGTAACTCCATTAAAAATTGAGAGATTCAGCTTCAGGAGTACAATTAAAATGATGTGTTTCTAAATGTAACCTCAGAATAATTGTGCTAACCAGTAGATGACTCTGCTTTGAGCCAACTCTTCTAGCCTCAGGGATTGAAAAAAATGGCACTTAGTTGTAATTCTCTCACTCTCGAGTTTTGTAAAGCTAGTACAACTATAAATTGACAAAAGCCTTATTTTGATTTAAGTTTACATAAGGCAGTGTGCCTTATCAGACAAGGCAGACAGTCCCCACTGCCTTGCTCATGGCTGTTGGGAAGCTTTTGTGAAACTCAGCACGCTCTCCTTGTCACGCCATCCTTCCCCTGTGGCTGCCTGCAGAGGTCTCCAGTCCCACAGCCAAATTCTTACCTCGGCTGTGCTAATAAGTAAGTGCCTTCACTGTGGTGCATAGGCATAACTGCAAGTAGGGTGTGCAAATTGCACAGCTTGCCTTCACTTGCAACCGTTTTCCCCTAAATGTTCAGAGGAAGCCTGCTTACATTACTGTGTGTCAGAGTGTTTCTGTAGGGCCAGACTTGGCTGCCACGATGCTTGCATAGATTTCTTCCTTATTGAAATAGAATAGCTCCTCTGCCCTGTCACATATAAACACTGCTGCTCTGGATATTGTCATAGGTGTCTGATCCTGAAAGATTTCATTTTTTGTTGGCAATAGCAAACCTACTTGCTAATACAATTTAGTGGGGTTTTAATCAGCAGCATCAGGCTGCTCACAGAGCAGCTCCCGGACATCTGCCATACATTTCCCACATCTGACAGGACTTTTCCCAAGGCACATGCCATTTATCAAGGAAGGCATGTGATGTTGTCTGTTACCTAAACCTGTTCTCTTAATGCATGTGTAATGAGGTGGCTAATGCTTTGTGAGTAGGAGTGCCCAGCCTTAATAAATACTGACATGCACCAAGTGATATCATAGGCTTTTGAGTTATCCTGCAAAAAAAACCCCCAACCATATATACGTGTATAAAAAAAGAAGTTTAAAAATATGATTAAAAATTGAATATAATATTTTGCTTTAAATTTTTTGTTGCTCTCTGTTAATCGTAGTAAAAAACCCAGGAAAATGCACTGTCTCTCACTGTTGTGGTAAAATTAATACAGAGAAGTCCACAATACCTAAGCCCAAAGAATGCATTATAAGGAAACACTGTAAAGTTGAAAAGAAACATTTACAGAGAGGAAGGAATTGTTAAACATGCTGTATAAGTTCAGGGGTCAGACCACGCTTATCTGGCCAGTAGCCTTTCTGAGCTCAATATTCTAGACAGTAATTTTGATCTACTCATGATTTTTGTGTGTTCTGAGCAAACTACAAGTTCTTGCCTTCTGGTATAAGCAAGAGTCCAAGACAAAGAACTTTTTTAAAGGCAGCCTTTCACCTTCCCTCTGATAATCAATGTACATTTTCCCTTGCTATCTTTTATCTTAGAAGGACAAAGCACTGACTCTTCCCCTTTTCTGTGTAACATTTCTGCAGGCTAAAGCTGCTGTTGGGACCACACATTCCCCCAGGTTCAGAAGCCCATTATACTGAGCACTGCCTTCTGCAGTTGCACAGCTACCAGTGCTGCATTTCTCCAGAATTGCATCCTCTGATTTCCTATTTCTTTCTGGAGTTTTCCTACAGTTATTCACTACGGGCTGCTTGGTAGAGACAGCTACACCCCTGCTCGGTGATTTTAATAGCAGAAACCCCAAAATAGTTTTAGTTAATATGTTTCTTGCTGGGAAAAACTTCCTCATTCTCACGCATTTTTCTCCAACTAGGGCCAGGTTCTCTCATTTCCTCCTTCACAAAACACCTATTGTACAAAATCCAAAGAGCCACAGCAAGTGCCTCATTGGGTTCTCCCTGACCTGGTATGTAGGGCTACAGCCACCAGTTTGATTTAGGATCCTGGGCAAGCTGCTTCACTTCTATGAGATGTGAAACTGGAACAGTCTTTGAGACTACATAGCCATCTGCCACTCCCTCCACAAGAGCAACTGTGTTAGCAATTAACTGATCTGTATGTTTACAGGATTAAAGGATCTGGTTTCTCTTATTAGGTCAGTTTACTCTGCTGTAATTAACCTTATCCTCTTACAATCAGTGTCACACTAAAGCCTCAGAGCTTAACATGGCCCAAACTTTGGGAATGATCAAATTCATATCTCACTGCTGTAATTGAAAACAGAGTTTGTAATGTCCTATAATGCCGCATGTTCTACTTGCACATATACAAAACACTTTAAAATGGTAATTTAGGCTTGCATGTAAGAGTATTGCCTAACACAAGGATGCTGAAAGTGGCATAGGAGTGTTCAGAGAAACCTATGTGAAGCACTACAACAGGGGAGCACACAGCCCACTGCTGAATGACCTACCTTCACTTCATCCAACCAAGCCAGCCAGACGCGAGTAAGGTCTGAATGGAAAGCAAGTATACCATCAGCAGGGCTTATGGATATGTTTTAGCACACTGACACTTTATTGAAGTTGTCTAGCTTTCAATCTAGAGCTTGCCTGGAGCAAGCAACCACTGACCTGCCTGCAATAGAACACCAGGCTTATTTGTGTCTATGGAGTATTGGCAACATCAATGTAAGAAAACAAATTGATGGGAAAACGTTCCTGTTTTGTCTATGCAGTGATTTTTCCCCTCTGCAGCTAATGGCAAGATGAATCCTAACTTTTAATTTGGAGTATCTGCAAGAGAGATGCTAATCTCAGCTAATAGTTGAGGTGCCCATTATAGTTGATTGAGGCAAACAGCTTTTTTCATGAGGGCCTTTATTAGATGTCCACATTAGATGAGTCATTCTGCAACAGTCCAGATAAAGCTCACCTAAAGTGTGAAACAACTTCTACTCTTATAAGCAATACATAATGCATCACTGAATATTACATCACATACTCAGGGCTTTGAACACTCTTGTGAATTTTAGCTGGAACTTACTGGTCTGCACTTACTGAATCAAAAGCTACATCATAACCCCAAACAGCATCTTCCATACTGACAGCTAAGCCATTTGATTCAGTTATTTTCAAGAAGAAAACAAAGCTTCTAACACTGTCCTAGCTTGAAAGCAGCTTCATAATCTATTAAGAATCTCCCTAGGCATCCTCATATAGCAGGAAAGAAGTAAAAATTTTTGAGGATTAAACCATTAGTTTAATTTCCAAACCACCAAGTTTAATTTCCCTCACCTCTTTTGACTGTCCTGTCTTCAGTTCAGTCAGCTCAAAATGTCCCAGGTTTATAAAAGACTTTTGCCCTCTTTCTGTCACTTCACAAAAATTGTAGATGAACCGATGGCAAATTTAATTTACCCATAATTTATCTAATCCATTGGTTTAACTGTGGTGTAGTACTGGGCTATTGTTCATAGATAACAATAGCTGGGAACCAGGCTGTAAAGTTTTTAAAAATTTATTATTATGTCATTAAAATGGTGAATATCTGCAACATGAAGGAATTCTTGAAGAAGGTGATCACATGTAGATTAGATGATCTGGCAGGCAGGTAGCTCTAAGTAAATCTTCCAACGAAGAGCTACCAGCAACTGCAGTTACCTGTTGTTAGACCCACTCACTGAGCCTCACTGGTCTGCCACGCACTGCTCTGCAGCAGCTGAGAGACCGGCCTGTGAATGAAGACCTGTTGTCCACAGCAGGGTTGGGGTAGCTGTCTGATGCTTTTGCAGCTCCTTTCTTTTTTGGTCTCCTCTGGAAAAAGCATTCAAAACAAAGTTAACAACACTCAGTATTGACAGATAGAGAATTCAAACCACTCAAAAAATTGTGAGAACATTCAGAAGACGGATGACAAGATGTTACTTTCTCTTGCTTTCTGTAATAGTGCTAGGCCAGTCTCCATGTACACTTCCTATATCTCTGCAGTTAATTTTGATTACAATTAAATAGTTCCTACCATTGGAGATATTCCATCTCAACGAACCATCTGTCATTTAGTCATTCTCCTTATTTTCCTAAAAATAATTTAGACATGAAGGGCTAGACACTCTATATGTTCTATTACTGTTACAAGTCACTCAAGCAAAATATATTCCTATTCAGAAGGGCCTGAGAATTAGGACAAACCAATTTCATTACACATTAAGTCAAAGAACAGCTGTTGAATCTGATACTAATTCTTAAAGTGAAATCTGTGAAAGTCCCAGATTATCTCCTTCCACCCATGGTCCTTGCCCCGCTTTGCTCCATTTCAACAAAATACTGGTGTTTATTCCCACAAGGAAAGATGCTGGCAAAGACCTCACAGCTTCAAAAGCCATGCAGCAGGCTCAGACTCATTTTTGTACTATACAGGTACAATAATTCTGAATAATAAGAAACCTAATAAAACCATAAGTAAGCATACACCTGTAGTTGCTCCATATCATCCTTCCCTCTGTGCTCAGTAGATGTCTCTTGTTAAGTTATATCCACTTCTCATTTTTCCCTGTCTTTCCACTGGTAAGTTTCCACAGGGAGCACTACTGTGGTCGGAGCAGTGTATAGACCTTTTGCCTGTATGGACTGGATTTGTGTTCAGGGGGTTCTGTCCTGCTCTCAGTCTTCGTGTATGTCGAGAGGAAAAGATATTTGGCAAAATCTTCACAATCTTCACAGCTTGGCACATGCAGTGAAAAAAAAGTGCTGTTTCTACAGAATCTGTAGCCTTTTATTTTTATAGGCAGGAGAAGCAAAAGACAATTATTTCCTCATTTCTAAAATCTTTTGATCACATAATTAATACATCCAAGGAACTCTTACAACTGCTCTCATTCTCTATAAAAATAATCCCAAAGCAAGGCATATTTGTACTGTGCAAGATCCCTCCTGGCTTGTTTTTGGTGGAACTACCAGCCTTAAGGTAATTATCCTTCAGACTGGTTACAACCAAGATGTTAAACTGCAAAAAGTACACAAAGTAAAACCAAGGGGTTTTTAATTGCATCATACTAACTGGACATTCTGGTGCTGCTCTTGGTCTGTATCCCCAGTGGACATTTTGAGGGGAAAGAAAATCCCATCTTTTCCTTCTCCGAGAAAAGTATATTTTAATTTAAGCTATGTAAAAGTCTGCCAAATAGCCATACTTCATAGCTACAAAAATGTATTGTATTTCAGCCACAGGTCTATGTAATTAATGATATTGCAAATCCTTCCTGAAGCAACTGCAAGAAAGTGTGTGGAAACTGAGAAACAGACTAACACTCTCAGGTTCTCTTTGAGCAGCATTAGGAGCTGCATTGCTCTTTTTTTGACCCCAGCTGAATGGAAGAAACACAAAAATTGCTGTTAAACCTTTTCAATAAGTCAACAATTTCCCATGCTTCCCTGCTGACTTAATACTTCATGGCAGAATAAGCAGCTTCAGAGAAGATACAAACAACTCACCAGAATTCACATCTAGCTGCATTAAGTAGTACAGCCAAAATACTGTGAAGGGTTGTATCAGCTGAAATAAATACTGAAAAAACACAGCATATGGATATTTGTACAATGAAGCAGAAGTAAATGTCCATTTTGAAAGCATCATCAGGAAACAGCTTGCTGGCTGGAGGAAAGTACTTGTGCTTTTACATTTTCTTCGTGCATTAACCAGATGTATTTAGCTGCCGTAATGGCAGATATAACTCTGGTTACAGGACATGGGGATAACTTACTGTTTTATTTGATAAAGCACCCTGAATAATTTTTATAACGAGTGCAGCACAGAGTCCTTTGCATCAAGGAGAAGGCTGAGGATGTTCAGAGAATTAGGAATGAATAATTTCATAAGGACTTTTATTGGGGCTTCTGAACTGGAGTTGGACTATACAACTTCAAGCTACCTTAGTTTACTTTAGTCCCCATCACAAGTTTCTTTGGAATTGTTTAAAAGCACCTTTAAAACTTTAATTCAGGGTTTTAATTTATAACTCTCACTGGTTTAGTCTTGCATGAAGTAACTGATATTGGAATGCAACAAGACTTTTCAGGATAGGTCTTTCAGTGCTGACATCTTGATAGCAAAGCTTCTTCAAGACTGTGCTGAGCAAACTTACCAGCCCATTTCTGCCACACAAGGTGCTGCAAGAGTACCCCAAGCTTCCTTCTCCCACCTCTTTCTTTCATCTCTTACAGCATAAGTGGTTAGTTTATACCTGCTGAGGAGGCATTCCTGGTCTGGGTGGACAGTTACCACTCGGAGTGACCAGCTGTAACTGGCACAAGCGGCTCAGTGTAGGNTGAGTGACCAGCTGTAACTGGTCATCCCCCCCCCGAGCCTGGCACAAGCGGCTCAGTGTAGGTCAGCCGGCTGGGGGCTGGCTGAGTGGCACCCTCAGCAGCTCGCTGCATCCAGCTGTGCTCCAGCTGCTTGATTTATTCTGGGATCCACCGTTCACATTTATTCCTGGAAGGGTGACAATAAATCTATTCCATCCTGTAAAGACAGGAAGGAAGATGGACGGGTGAAATGTGATAGTGATGAAAAAGAAAGGCTCATGACACAAGCAGATGCCAGAGAACAAGAAAATAATCCACCTTAGCAGGAACTATAAAAAGCAAACAACATTTGTTTCCCTTTTCTTTTATGGGTGGTCAATGTCCAGTGCCTTGTCTGTGTCTTTTTGTATTTCATGTATTTCCTCTAGCACTTTACTGCAGAGACCATTGTATAAAGTAGCATTTATTGTTTCTAGCTCCCTTTACATTTATGTTCCTCAGATCAGCAAGGAGGAAAAGAAGCTGAATCACTGCAGGGAACTCCTCCAGTTAAGCTCATTGCTCCCATGCCCTCTGTTTTACAGTGGCTGTAGATATGACACTTAAGATACCTGTAGATGATTTCATTTCATAGCAACAAGTGATCCTCGATGTATGGAACACACATTTGCACTCTGTTACATGCCTGGCCTTTCGGTTGGACCAAGGAAAAAGCTGGGCATGTGCAACCATTCCATGCAGATGTGAATTTGGAGGTACATCCCGTAATGTACAAGGTAAGGAAAGGTACTTCAGATCCCCACAGTTTGTGCTTGTGGAGGAAAGTTTTAAAGCCTTTCCTTCAAGATGAAGGGAAACTGGAGAAAGGCTATTTTACTGAAGAAAAGCTATTTTACTGAATCAGATCTCAACAGTGGGACTGATTTTTTTGAGGTGCTATACAATTTCTACCCAGATTTATTGTTGTAAGAGGTCAGAATGCTTCTCACTTCACAGAGCCTAAAAGGACACATGTGATGATGTGGAAACCTTTCAGTTAAAAAGCAAAACCAAACTTGATAGGAAACGAGAAGTTCTGGCTTTTTGTTCCCCTTCACTTTCTGATGTCCTCTTGGGGTGATACATTGAAGTGGCAATCACTTCCCGGGACTTCTGCAAAGTGTATCCCCAAATTCTCACAGCTGTACACACAGCTGAGCTGTTGGCTATTGACTGAGCACTGGAACACATATAGTTAAAAGCTCAGTACACTATCTGTTTTAGTGAGGAACAGAATTAAAAGTACTAAAATAATATACTGGAGATAAATGACAGCTGTGACAGGAAAATGAGAACAACTTTCATGTTTTTATTGCTGCCTTAGAAGCAATTGATAAACGGTACACTTCATATATAAATGAGCATGTGTCAATATATGACAACAAAAATAAATTACAGTGACATAGTATTTAACTTTACAAGGTTGTACAAAATTTCCAAATATGAATAGATTTCAACTTAAAAATTTGAAATAAGTTAAAACTTCAACTATTCTGAAGACTTAAAAATATACATACAGTTTCACTCAATCACATCATTTACAGTATGATTTTTTTAAGCTGTTTAGTCTTATACACCCATATACTTTTGATTGTATTAGTGGAATATATCCTGCTATATGCAGCTTTACTGCACTGGGATAAAGGGGTTCCCTGAGGGCACAGAACAGGCTTTGAGAGTTTATATTTTAAGTAATTTGATTATATTTATTAGCTAGAAATATAAACCCAAAGTGTTATTTATCTGTCCTATAATGAGAGACTGATTTATCTGCTCTTTCTAGAATTTCTATTGATGCTAATGAGAATTTTGAAGAAGGCTTAACAGCAGGATGGAGCTAAACTAAGTCTGTTCAGCCAGGATGAATTAGGTCAAATTATTTAATGAAATATTTGAAGAATATCTGTTTTGTATTAGATATCATTATAGACTACATAGCTAGTCATGGATATGCACCAAGATATTTGTTTCCACAACTAATAGGAAAATATATTTGATATGGTACTTTGAAGTAATGGAATGGATTATGGATTGGTATTTTGAACACCTCAATTATATGCACATGATTATTTCATTAAATATTATGAAGATTAAAAGCATTGCACAAAACTCATTGGCTGTTGAGTATGTGATAATTGAGAATGCCAAGGGTCTAATTCAAGCTGTAAAATAAGGTAAGGTGGAGGAAATTCATACTGCAGCTGGATCACTCCCGATAACTTAAACTGCACAGTTAAACTAAAACTGGTGCAAGCAGGCTCTGTGCACCATCAAAAAAGGCAAAGACTTGGTAATTCAGAAATCCTTAGTGAGAGAACAGATAGAGAAAGAAATTTGAACAAAATGGCACTTGAAAAAATTGCTCAATTGTCAAAAATATAGGAAAACACTTGTGCAGAGGTGGGTCTTAAACTGTCTGCAATGAATTTGGTAAGAAATAAAAAAGAAATCCCAGAAGTCTATTTGTAAGATTACATTTTCTCTTCTCTGAATATGTTAAAATATGTATCAGAATGCTGCACCAGTAATGCACAATCTTTCCTCCAAACAAATAAATGTTCTGTGTACATCATTTAAATGAGAAAGGAAGAAAAGAAGTCATAAACAGGGCAGAGCTGTGCAATTCCTCATTTCCATTTTTCTCTAATGTTATTGGAATAAAGACCACTGCAGTTTACAATTCAGCTGGAAATTATTTTTTGTTGTGTGAATATGGTGTCCCTATGGGCAACAGGAAGGAGGAAGGGAACTGGAAGGCGATATACATACATATATATATATATATATATATCTGTAAATGGCTGTGGATGGCTGACTTTGCTTGCTCTGTTTTCCAAGAGAATTTCCTTGCAGGCTTGTGCCCAGTGAGTGCAAGGTGTGGGGCATGCAGGCAGAGGGCTGTGATGCTGATGGGAGGCCACGCAGCCCAGCCCCACGCTGTGGTGCAGGGGCCTGGCCACCTCTTGCCCTTCTGGGGGAAATATGTGCATTTCAGAAGCATGGTGGGAGTCTTTCCATTAGCTGGATCTAGGGTTGGATCAGCCCCCAGAAAAGGCTGTTGTTCACTGTCGCTAAGAGAGCACACAGCAATTTCACTGAGCAACAAACCGTGTCATTAAGTGAATTAATAGCAGTCAAAGAATATTGTAGCATATGAATGAAGTCAAAATTTCCTTCTACAAATCTGCATCTAAAGAGAGTCCTCCCAGACTGAAGAGAATGACAGTTTCCTCACAGGAAAGCGTGATGAAGACTTCAAAACACTTTCTAGATTGTTTACCCCTCTTGCAATTTCTAATCTCAAATTACTTCAAACAAAACAATTACAATTTTCTTAATTGCTTCATCTGTGTTCTGCCCTTGTTTTGGGGGGAGAGGAAAAAAATCCATGGAAATATATCTCAAAAGTTCAAGCAACATCTAGCGGTTATGTAAACCTTACCTCACCAACTGCTTGGCACACACTGTATTATTCTATAATCAGATATGTCTTTTATATCCCATAATTCATTTTTTATCTTAACTAGCAAGCCACTCTATGAGCAGCAACTAAAGAAATGAGTTTATCTGCTTATATTAACGCAATTGTTATCAGGGGCATACAGGGTAAAAGTCATTTGTAGATTAGAGTAATATATGTGCAAGGAAATTTCCACACGGGAAGGTGCCACCTGATTAGTTTTATGTGGAGAGTTTAGGAAAAAAAAAAAAAAGTTAAAGCGTCTTGGCAGGAGAAAATCTCTTAAGAGCACAATGTTCCACTGTGATAGTTCACTGGGAGCCAAGTTTTGACAGCATATTTTAGGTTGATACCCACGCGGTGAAAGGAGAAATGTGAGCTCTCGTAGGACACTTGACCTGAACCAATGCATTCATTTTATACCGACACACAGTCATCCACCCTCTGCCCTCAGGACTGCAGTGCTGGCAGTCATTCCAGAGGGGAGAACAAAGCATTTGAGTCTCTCTCAGTACATCTTCTCTTACTCTTGTTTTTATTAGCTGCGAAAAGGAAAACATTGTTCTAAAACATTGAAGCCGAGTAAAACGATTGCCCTTCATCATTACCCACCTCTACTCTTCCAATTACTGTGCTAGTGTTTTGCAAACCGCCATCAATATGAGCGAGGGCCAATTATTCTTCCTGAGAGTTTACCAAGACACAGAATTTAATCAGTGAAAGGATTGCTGCACAGTAAGGCAGCTGTTAGCCAAAAAAAGATCAGCCTGGCCAATAATGTAAAAAATGCTAATATTTTGTATAGTACCTGAATGGGTAGCTTTGAATAGATAAATAGACACCAGACTTTGAGTGAATGCTCAAACACTGCCTTTTTACACAGCAGAAGGCAAGAGTCTTTTACTGTTTCCTGTTATTTTGTCATTTACAGTACATTCAGCTCTGTGGTTTTTGCTGAAGAAAATCAGCATTTTGTAAGGAGTAAAATTACAAATTCCTTTTCATGAAACCTATTTCTGAGCTGCTTAATTACTGCATGCAATTTCCTCATGTACTTCAAAATCAGAAAGGAACAGGCAAATGTCAATTTATTTAAAATATACAAGCCTTAAAAGCATATATTCAGATATTGTCTCTGGGGCTTGTTTTGCTCCGTAACCAGAAAAACAGAAAGATTTCAAGTAATAGGAACATATCAGGAAACACATAAAATATGTTCGTCAGATTCCTGCAATGTTATCTCTATTCCTATTACAAAAATACCCGCTATCTCCAAATAGAAGCAGGAAGCTTAAGGCTCTTTCTTGTAACAACTTGACTGGTGTGGCCCACACCCTTCCTGTTGTGGGGTGGCAGGGACAGGAGTTCAGTTCCAGCTTCCTGTGAGACAGAAGTCCCATGTCTGCTGGTCAACTTTGAGGCAGGAGGAACTGGGGTAAGAAGCAACTGTGTGAGGGGACACCTCTAGAAATCCAGGGATAATTCATATAAAAAATGACTTCTCCTTCACTGACATGTTCTAACATCTACAGCTTACAACTACAACATTTCACATTAAATTTAGCATTTCCTTGCTTCTTTCAGAAAGCAATGAATGGTAATTCAGGCTTTTTTAAGCTTTAACTTAAGTGCACTTGTGTGCACTTGTGTGCACTTATTACATGGACTTCAATGATCCTTCCCTATGCAGCTTGCTTCTGAGAGCAGCTGTTAATCCTTAGTCTTTATATTTTACCTCTAATGATGGATTCTGTGTCAGTCACTACGCATTGCAGACACCAAAAACCAAAATAAAACAAAACAAGAAATGATGCCCGTGCATATTTAAGTTTCTCTTGTATTTTTCGTGCCGATAGTTCCTGTCTCACAGCAGGGGAAACATGCAGCTATGTAAAGTAGCTGTTCTGTTTTGAAAACAAGTCTGAAAGGACCTTCCATCATATTCAGTGGAGTACATGGGCAGAGCAGGAGATAAATCCTGTTCTATCCTTTACATAGATGATTTTGTTCAGATTCACCTATGGTCAGGAAATTACACTCATTTTGAATAAAGGAATGAAATATTTACTCAGATGTACTTCTACAGCCTGAAAAGTGGAAAATTTTTGTCCTAATATCACTTGTAAAATAAACATCATTAATGGAGATATAAGGCAAGCAAATGGAACGTATTTCTGAATCAGAAAAATTCACACCACTGGAGGACAAAAGCTGTTTTACTCCAGCTATATCTGATTTCACATAATTTTGCAGGTGCTAAGAAATGGCATACTTCTATATTGAAGGCAGATGGTATTCAATAGGTGTTGTATTCAATAGGTATATTCAATAGGTGTATTCAGTAGGTGTATGCCATAGGTATAGTCAATAGGAGAGGAATGATCTGTGTGAAGGATTGAAGTAATGAGTGGATAAAAGTACTGAGCACCAGCAAATACTGCACAGGTCTACTTCTTGTGATGCGTCTGCACAAGGCACTGCACTGTGCTGGTTTCTTTTGCCCCATGGTGTTAATTATTCTGTGCCACAATAATAATAATATTTCTTAATGTGGACACATTAAGAACAAATTAATGAAGGTCATTTGGCCATTTCCTCATCCCTTTGGCATCTCTAGACTAGGTAGTATTCCAGGAGTGAATACAGTTGCTTTGTTACCCAAAGATTTCAATACAGAAGAAAAATAGGCTCAAGGTTGGGTGTTTTCAAGCCGCATAAGGAATCAGATTCTTGTCCAGAGGCTTTATTTCCACAATAGTGTAAAATTTTTCAGATCTTTTGAGTATTTTAAGTAAATTAACTCTGTCTCTATGAATTAATTGAAAGAATAAATTTAAGTTCTCTCTGTACAATAATGTCTTGTGCTTTTCTAATTGTTAGCTATGGTCAAGTGATGATTATAATTTCAAGAGTCCTTTCATTCCAGAAAGTGCACTAAATAACTTTGGTCCTGGAGAGAGTAAGAATTTCCCACCAAATAATTCCTGAAAAATGCATATGCACCTAGAAAAACAAGCCCTGCTTACATATTAATACCTAAGTATTTAGTCCTAGAATGCTATAAGGATCTCTTCACAGAGGCCCGAGTGGGGTGTCAGGCTGCTCTGCCAACGTGTAGCTGATGATGATGTGTGCTCTTGGCTTACAGAGTCATTCATACGCTGAACTTTTTTGGGCACTGTTTACATGTGTTTTTTCACCCTTATGCAAGGAGGATGCTCACATCTATAAAGCCCTTAAATGTCTTGGGTTTTTTTCCACACTTTCTGCCAAGTTACATAAATTTTATAGCTTCACTAGCTTGGGAAAAAAGTTGCCTCTCCTCACCACCATTGGATTGAATGGTTTTATCACCATTTTCATAAGACATTCCCTTAAGCCAGCATCACACAGTCAAGGTTTTATTGTTTACAAAACCAGAAGGAGGTGAATGATCTAGATATACTGTGTATTTCTTAGTCCTACCAGGCAAATAAGGTTTTTAAAGCTTGCACAATTCCACCTGTGGCACTGGCAAACCAAAAGCATTATTCCATGCAACAGAAAGGGAAGGGCAGTAGGATGGGATGAAGGAGGACGGTAATTTTTTTTCTCATTTCTAATGATTAGAGTGCTGTTCTTACCTCAAAGAATTTGCAGTGGTGACTTGGTTTATTTTGCCTTTATATATTTGTGACATTTGCCTCAAACTGTTTTCATAGTGACTGGACTTCTCTTCCCACATTGAGAAACTGGCAGTGATGTTCACATGGGCATAGGAGTTTCTCTTAAGTGAACTTAGATGGAATCTACTGTAAGTGGCCTTTTTTTCTTATTTGACAAAGGCAGGGTGATTTTGGTTAAAGTAACGGAGTTAAACCTAGTGCAGCATTGATGCAATAGCTCAATAACTAAAATCTGCTCACACTTTTCTAAATTTTGGGTAATGTCTGAAGAGCCATCACAATACAGTGAAAACACCACATTCAGAAATAAGGACAATGCAATTGTAAAAATATGCACTAAGGAAACATGTGGAAACTTTTCTTGCAGATAGGCAGAGTAGATTTAAACACAATTTCACTGAAGTTACAGTTTCAGTTATAACTGAAGAGGCATCAAAGGCAATGTTTACCATGGCTGACAATTTCAGCATAAGTTTGTATATAAATCTGTATACTTTAGTCTAGATGTGGTGCATTTCTCTACATGTACATGCACAGTAGAGTCATACATATGTTATCCTTCCAAGATATACATAGTGCATGGAGATGTACAGGTACAATATGCAAACCACACGATACATGTTGGAATAGGCCATGAAATAAGTAACACTTATCTTACTGTTTTCCCATGTTACCCAAACTCCTTCCATTAAACAGCCCCTGACAGGGCTAACTGAAACTCTCTTGAGCCATTTTAATATCTAAAATTAAGCAAACATTCCTCAAGCACAACTAGGAAAGTACCTGGAAATAACTACCATGATATTTCTTGAGAAAAAAAATTACAATCTGTTATATTTTGAATGTACAGTGTGAGTGGTGAAGAGCAAAGTCCTGTGATGAGTGCCCGTTAGGACTCTGAAGAACTGTCAGTGACACCAAATACTGTGTTGCTCCATCTCAGCCAGCTGCAGTGCCGCAGTGTATGAAATGAAATAAACATAGTGTACAATTCCAAACATCCCTATTCATACTCGTTTCCAACAAATAGCACGGCTGGATTATCTATGCCTTACTTTAAAAGCTGAAGCACAAAAATGCTCAAGTATCAGACATTACAAGTTAGCATTTTCCCCGATATCTTTCTGACAACTCATAAAAGTAAAAAAGCGCAGAACCTATAAATGATCTATGCCTGATACAAGGAAGAACATCCTAATTAAATAAAGTTTTTAATTCCATGAAAACCTGAATGTCATACATGCTAAGCTTCCAAACAGAAGTGTTTGTGTATCACAGGAGTGCAGTGTATGCGTGAGAAAAGGCAGCCAGCACTGTGAATACCTCAACTCCACCAGACATCTCTACAAACACTTGGAACTTACAAGAAGCAACCTGCAAATATGTATTCCTTTGACCTGCTCCCAGAAGCCGGTGCAGTAGTATTTGCATGGGCAAATACTTAAAGAATAAAAAGGATATATAAAATAGAAAATCGCAGAAGCTGGAAGCAAGTTGTAAATAGGGACAGTAGATTTGCAGGGTCAAAGAATATTCAGAACTACCACAATGAATATGTATTTTTAAATTTCCAAATGCATTAAAATACATGATGATTCATGAACTGGGTGAAGTTCAAGCTAGTGGGGGTTTGGGAGAACATCCTTAGGGACAGGTGATCCCCTGGTCAGGCTTGGTAAGCAGCCAACTTGTGGCACAGACCATTTCTGCCAATAAGGACATGACAAATATAATTCCTGCTCCAGTTCTTTCTGATATGTCTTTTACATCTTTAGAAAAGAAAGTATCAGACCTCAACACTATCCAACTGCTGAAATTAGTAAAGTGTCTTTTGATAGTGTAAGAGCAGATAGTTTTGCATAGGGAGATTGTGACAGGAAAATACAGCCTGATATGAAGACAAGAGTGTAGAGCATATTTTAGGAAAAGAATCTAGGAGCTATCTGGAGGAGAAGGAGGTTTTAGAATCTCAAATATAAATTTGAAAAGGGATGCATAAATAGTCAGATGGGCAAGGGAAAAGTGAAAAGCAGTTTATAAATAGCATGACACTGCATGACCATCCCTCATGATGATAACTGTATCTTCAAAATTACTGATGCTGCTGATTAGGGAAAAAAAGATAAAAATTTCCTTTTGCTTTGATGTTTGCATTCTGTAGAGGCAAACCAAGTATACTCTGGGACCTGTACTCACTTCTTAGATACATAAGGTTGATAATGAATGAAGATTTTTTTAGAATATTCTTGCAGAATAAGTAAGGAAATATAATAATCAAGACAGGAAAATAAGATAGTGAAGTTGTACATAATTGAGAAAGCTCACCAACTCTGTCAGGACATCTGTCTGGGTATCCTTATAAGACTGCAAGAACTATTTAGGCCATTTATTGTTTAGGTTACACAGATCCACAGGTTTAGGTCCTGAGAACTACTTGGGCCTTTCCTATATTTGTTTAGCTTTAGAACAGTTCCACACTGATTCACAGTTTACCTTTGTTGAAAGTGTGTTATGCTGGAGTAGGAAAAAGTGCTTCCTGCACCATGACCCCTGCCCCCGTATCTTTGGATCAGACATTTCTCACTGCCCACACCAGTACAGAAGTAAAAAATTGTATCACAATTTTACATTAAGAAAGCCAAACATATATTACAGTGTATTTTGTTGTCTGTTCAGAGGCTGACAGTGATTGGGGTCTATTCTACAAAGCTTTCTCCAGACTACCCCATGGCTCCTGTCTGGCTATTGCTTCTGATTTTTTGGCCCTCTTCATATGGAGTCTAATCTTTTATTACTGCAATTAATGGGGACTGGTCTCTGAAAAGCCAGCTTTCCATGTGGGGAGTGTTAATGGGACTGAGCTGTTTGTCTGCCAACAGCATGATGCTTTCTGTTGTGTTTCTGACTTAATTTTCCTTAAAACAGATGAAATATTACATCATTTTTACTTCTTAAAAGTAATGCTGTGTCATTGATCTTGCATTGTTCTTCTTCTGCAACCTATCGTGTGCGCCTGTGTTCATAAACAATATATCCACTTGTGCATACAGCTAAAATTTTTGTGTGTGCATGAGTTTAAAGCAAACACAGAGACATATAAAATACAAGTTAAATTGATGCCCACGGTACTTGTAACACAGCCAAATTCTTAATATTTTATAGTGCATATTCCATTAAATAAATAATAACTAAATTGATCTATGCTACAATATGTGTATACATACACATTTTATGATGCCTGTAAATAACATTTTAAAGCCTGTTCACACATCAAAAGACAGGTTGTTTATTTCTCTGTTAAAACAATCCAAGGATTTAACCCTTCCTATTATGTAAACAGTGGTGACAGACACTTTCAAGGAAGCTTAACTTCAATAAAATGATAGTTTCCCATTGCAAAATCAATACTAATATACCAGAAATCCCCCGATGAACTCTGGCTTCCTTACATGCTCTCACATTTTGTGTATTAGGGGCACAGCACTACTCTAGATATCAGAATATAATAATATGGCAATATATATAGATATAGATATATATTTAAATGTTAAAACATTTGTTAGGTCAACTTGAGTAATGAATATATTTCAAACATATGCTTCTTTCTATAAATAAAGGTCATTAATTTTCTTTGCAAGATGGGTGCCTTATCAGACTTTGTATGTGGCTAGCAAATTGGCCAAATAATTCTGGTATCTTTTGTTTAAAATGCACTTGTGACTTATAGATGAAGCTTTAACTTTTTTCTATGTTTTATACTAAATTGTACTTGCAGTAGAATTTCAATATAATTTATGAGATTACTTTGGGGTAGACATTTTAAATAACTCATACAGAAGAGAATTTATTTTAATGACAGGAAAGCTAGGTATAGTCTATTCATTTCTCAAGTAGACCTTTATGAATCACTTTAAAAGGACACTACAGCTGAAGACTGAAGAGCAATATTTATCAACATTAAATAAAACATTTGGTGAAATATGTATAAATATTTCTTCATATGAACATAACACAAAATTAAATAGTTCAGATACACAGACACCATTTAATATATTTCCACTGTTGTCAAAATCATCTGTAAACACCATCTCACACTGAATACAAAAGCAGCTTTAACATCAGTTCTGTGTTCACAACACTGATGCCCCTTTGTAAAATAAGATACTTGTTTTGTTTTATTTTCAGCAAAATAAGAGTCTAAGCAATAAAAAAAGTTTTGGTCAGTTCAAAGGAGAATACAAAATAATCTTTCAACACGTAACTAAATCAGATTTAGAGCAACAGTTTAAAGTACAATCCTTTCCCCAGGGGACCTCTGACTTTTATAAATCATGTTCGGTGCAGACCACATCACAAATACCAGGAAATACTGGTCATGTCTAAGCTATAAATATTAAAGCCCTTTTAAAATTGTCTTTATCAAAAATTGCCAGGTTACAAATTGGCAATATCACATTTTTCACACCACCGAATAACCTGGTGTCAAACGGATTTAGGTGCACTTTTCCTGATGATTTTTAAAACAGGTTGTGGAAAAGAAACACCTTTTAGTGAGCATCCTTCATGTGCAAAAATAAAGCATTTCTCTTAAACAAATCTTTTGCATCTGAAATCACCTGGGCAGACAGTGCAAGCAGGGGGGCTCCACCAACTTTTGTCAGAAAATTACAAGCTGAACTTTCCTTGGAAGCCATACAGATACTGCACATCGGATCTAAGCTGGCTCTGAGAAGGGTGGTGCATCCACACGGTGCAACCCAGGACAAGGTGTTGCAGGAGCTGCGTGTGCCTCGACAGCGGCGCAGCGTCCCCAGCGTGACACGGGGCTCCTGCTGATGGCTGTGCCTGCCCGGCTCCGAGCCGCTCCCTCTGAGCGTCGGTACCGTGCAGCCCAGATCTGGGCTGTCACCGCCCTACGCCCTCCTAAGATAGCTTCATACTATTCCCTGAAGGTAGCCTTCAATTCCTTCCACTTTTGTATCTTTTGAAGAGGCGTGATCACTTTGAGGAGAGACTCTGCGCTCAAGATTAAGGTTCTACTGGGCATGTACCCCATTATAAAACTCTGTAAAACTGTTTGGCTGACAGGCTATGTTTTTCCTCCATTTGAAATGTGGACACCATGTTTTGGTTCCAGAGATAAACTTGAATTTCAGGTGGCAAATAATGAGCTATTATTACTTACAACATGATTTTCTGACTTTATAAAAATTTCAGTCACAGGTAATCATGAAGGGGGGCCCTGTAAAACCTAGAACAATAGGTCACCTCTTTCCTGGTATGTGTGTACTTCAGAGCTGTGAATGTATATTTTGCATACATACACACCCACACACACACATAACATGAGCTGCACACATAGATACTTGGAAATCAGGAATCAGGGGTACAATTAGCAATACACCAGAAGAGAAGTAGACAGGAAGCTCTAGCTGGACAACAAGAAGCAATTTTTCAACCTGTACAATGTCTCAAATAATTTCATAATCCTGTTTCACTAGCTTGCTACATCTGTATGTAACTTGAATTGAAAGTTGCTGGATTCCTTGGAAACAGAAAAGTTGGGCTTGCTAGATATGCTTACCTGAGATCCCAGAGTTGATTATAATCAAAGAGGTGGGCAGATCAGTAATGGGTTTATAATTGCTATACAGTTTCTTGCAAATTTGTAGGAAAACTTTATGAAATCTTACATTCCTTAGTAAAAATGTTACCTTTTCTCAGTTTTTGCTAAATGCAGATTGATTTTTATATTAAACTGGATTTATTGAAAGGATAAATGAGCCTGGCAGCTGCTTTCATGTCTTGATGTTTAAATCATAGAATCAGAACCCTGGAACCACCCTCCCACCCCAACCCATCCCATCCCATCCCTTCCTATCCTGTCCCATCCTGCCCTGTCCTGTCCCATCCTGTCCTGTCCTGTCCAATCTCATCCCTGCTTCATTATTCTTTTATTGTTTAAAAAATACTATTCTATGAAGCCTCCCTAGGGATCCGCTTATGAAAAATGACGGACTGCCTTTGTTGATACTGCTGTTTGCGTCGTTTTCGCTTGTCACACTGGCACAGCAGCAGCATCTTGAAAGTGTTTCTGAATGTTTTGTTACACAGTGCATAGCACATGGGGTTCACTGTGCTATTGATGTAGCAAAGCCAATACCCCAGGTGCCAGAAAGTTTTGGGGATACAGCTGCAAAAGGTGTTCACCAGAACCATGATGTTATATGGGGTCCAGGTAATGATGAAGGCAAACAAAATGGCACTGAGTGTCTGTGCTGCTTTCTTTTCTTTGATAAGTGACATTCGTTTTCGCTTTGTGATCTGACTTCTGGTCTTCAAGGCAAACTTTTTTGCCAGGGTTGCTTCCTTGAAGGACAAGGGCAGGGCCGCTGATGTCTTGGTCACTGATGAGATGCCATCAGAAGCTGTGGTTGTCTCTTCTGACTCTGGCTCAATTGGAAGCTTAGTAAAGCTCTTTTGGAAATTTCCACCATCCTGAACACTTTTGGGAGGGTGAAATTTTTTAGGTTTCTTTTCCTTCGATTCTGTGTCAGATTTCTGCAGTTCATCCCCTGACTCATGCAAATCTTCCGAGGAGGGTAGTTTTGTGGAATTGAGGATAGCACTGTGACCAGGAAGCTTCAGCACGATTGAATAGATGGCTCTGGTCTCTGCAGCAATGTCTTCTTCGTCAGAGGAGGCTGAATTTTCAAGGGAGGCAGCAGCGTCGTTGTTGTTCCAGCTGTCACTGCTGCTGTGCTCTTGATCCCCCTGATCTGTGTTGGGTTCCCAGCTCTTCATTGTGAGCCAGAAGTGGCAGCGTCCGTATTTCTTTCGGGCAGAGCGTTTCATGCTCTGCCGTTGCAGCTCGTAGCTGCTGCAGCTCCGGGCGCTGCCTGTCTGGTGTACAAAGCGTGCTGCCTCTGCTTCACTGCCCGAAGCCTGCAGCCCTGCTAGCTCTTTGGTGCGTTTCTCCGTCTCCTTGTAGATCCTCCAATACAAAATACTCATAATGGTGACTGGCAAATAAAAGGCAGCTATGGCAGTGCCAAATGTGATGATAGGTTCAGTTAGAAACTGGATGAAACATTCATCAGGAGGCACAGTCCTCTCCCCAACAAAATACTGCCAGAACAAGATGGCAGGGGCCCAAAGAACAAAAGAAACGATCCATGCTAAACCAATCATCACCCCAGCCCTTTTGGTTGTTCGTTTGGCTCTGTATGTAAGTGGCCTAGTGATGGAAAAATATCTGTCAAAACTTATAACAAGGAGATTCATGACAGAGGCATTACTGGCGACATAGTCAATGGAGAGCCAAAGATCACAGGCCAAGCTTCCCAAAGCCCAGTGGTCCATGATGATGTATGTGGTATAAAGATTCATGGAAAGAACACCGATGATCAAATCTGCACAAGCAAGGCTCAACAAGAAGTAGTTGTTGACAGTTTTCAGTTGTTTGTTAACCTTAAATGCAACAATCACTAAGATGTTTCCTATGATGGTCACCAGTGCAAGGATCCCAGTGAGGAAAGCAATCAAAACTACTTGCCAGATAGTGTGCCCACCCAGAGGGTCTTTGCTTGTGGCATTTAGGGTCATGTTTGTTGATTCCACGGTAGAGAAGGGAAAACTCTCTGTGGTCTGAGGGAAATCATAGCTGCCAATGAGTGACGCTGCTTCATCAAAGAGTCCCGGTCCATGCGAATCTCTCTTCCAGAAGGAGCTCACATTTGGAAACAGGGGCAAGGCTGAACTGTTGTTTTGCATGATCATTGTGGCTCTCTGACATAGTCTGCAGCATAGAAAAACCAAACAAAAATCAAGTGAACAGGTGAAGATGGTAAATAAACGTCATTATACTTGTACATAAAATCACTTTAGCCCTCTGAAAGATGTCTTTAAAAATCCAAGCTGCCTGTGACACATTTCAATTCAAATGTGTGTATGATAGTACTCAGCCTCCAGACAGTGATTAATCTGAGCTCTTCTTATTGATCACATTATGCTTCCTGATCAACATTCAATCACAGAAGAACCAAAGTCCCAGGAGAATTTGAACCCACAGTAGTATTAAAATGCCCCCTAATAAGTTTGAATTAAAACACTCCCTGATGGATCTGCCCTGAACTCAACATCTCAACAGTCCACTATCCTAGAGCCTTCAAAACCTAAATTCCAAACATATGCAGCTTCAAATCCTCCAAGTTCCAATCAATGCTGGTCCTCAGTGCTATCCTGGCTCTAGCAAAACACAGCCTCAGCCTCCGCTGCCTTCAGCTATAGCTGATGACAAACTAAAATATTGTTCTGCCTTTTCTTAAACTATGGAGATACAAGTCAGCATAATGTCACTGTGTAAAGCTATTCTAACCTGTGAAACTGAAAAGCTCTTTCCATTTTCATCTACTTTTCAACTATCTGCTAAAAGTACTAAAACTTTTCATTAGCACTTTTTGCACTTACCACTATTCATTTTTTCGTGCATATTTTTATACTTGGACTAAGGATTTTGCACATCTAATGACTTGAAAATGTCTTTGGGGC
Source organism: Atrichornis clamosus (assembly GCA_013400975.1). Taxonomy (NCBI): domain Eukaryota; kingdom Metazoa; phylum Chordata; class Aves; order Passeriformes; family Menuridae; genus Atrichornis; species Atrichornis clamosus. Next base: position 125,307 of record WBMZ01013977.1, read on the forward strand.
TACACATGGTAAAAGTTCCTTTGAAACTATGGTCTCTAGAGTCAGGCAAAAATGCTTGGCAGATGTATGTCAAAGGAATCATTAAACCCTTTAGGAATATAGGAAAAAAGGCATGAAAGGGTTTAATAATTAAGTCTTAATCCTTTTCCCCAAGTACTAACATAAAATGAAGACATGCTCAGAATAGGAATTTGATTTCTCTTATTTCATTAGCATCTCTGGTCAGCTGCCTAGATTCATAGTAATAAATCAATTATATCATCAAGAAGCAAGAATTCTGATGAAAAACTCCATCATTAACTGTAAATGTTGAACAAAATATGCTGACAATGTTTGTTTGTTTTCTAAATGTCAGTCCTTCCGGAGTCAATATATTATGACATGAGATAATAATGAGTATCATGATACACTGGTGTTTCACAAAAATATTTACCCAAAAGAGGAGGTTTTGATTCTGTTTTTTCCAATTAATTTCTAAATTCTGCTTTCCCTTGAACTGTACTTGGTTTTGTTACCAAGCCAAGACACTACGTGATTTTAAATGGTGCAGTTTCTTTGACATATGCAGTAATTAGACCAACCTTTCCTTCACTCATGCACAATAACTAACACAAACCTCTCCCCTATTTCTATATCCAGTGTAAATGAGATATTATTGCTTCTCTTTAGTAATAGAAACACAAGGTTACAACAAAGATGCCGTATTATAATCTAATTTAATCCATTTTTAATGCATTCATCACTGTATCACACAGAATATGAACATACTACTAATAATAATGAATAAATATTGCTCTGGTAAATCACTCAGTTAAATTTTAAGTCTTTTCCTGATAGAATGATTGACAACTCGGAGGAGCTCAACTTCTAAAACAAAAAATGGTAAAACAGGAGTGCTGGAAACCATCCTTCTTGCAATGTTTTATTTAGGAAGCAGACATTTTTTCCAGAGCTGTCAGACAGGATGAGGTCAAAACCAGAATAGTATGAGAGAGATCTCAAATAATGATATTTGCTAAATATATGCCAGAAATTATTAATGTTATAGGGTGCAGACCTTTCTTCACTCACACTAGGGACAGAGAGCAGAGGATGAAAGCCAGAAAGCATCCGCTCTGCAGCCACAAATTTCTAAATCCTCTATAAGGTAACAGCCAACATAGCCAAGTATTGGTTGAGAAGTCTAACAGGTAAATTTAGATGGCAATGATATGATTATGCTGCTTTTTCATAAAAAAAGACAAACTGGTATCTTCTAACACACAAGAAAAGACCAGGAAGAAGATATTGATAAAGAAGATAAAACTTTCACTACATGGAATAAACTTTCAGTGCATAGAATAAAAAACAGTATCACTTAGAAGTGATGGTAGAAGTAACAGTATTACTAAGAAATAAAAATAGTTAACAGTTTGGTAGTACTTCCCATTTTTATTGCAGAACACAACCATGGACTAATCTGAGTGTTAGCCTTGGAAGTCTGAAACAAAATACCACATAAAAGATACAAAAAATTTTTCAAATGTAATGTGTAAATGCCACAATATCTATCACTAAGTCCATAAAGCAATTGTGAATTCTATTTAATTGTAGACTTTGAAATGGAGTTTCAATGTAAATTAACAAATAAATCCTTTCAAAAATGCCATGTTTCAAAAGACTCATGATGAGGAGTTCTGGGAACATCATAATTCAGCTGCAGTCTTTCAGATGCTGAACAAGTGATGGAACCAAACCTTTATTTCTCAGGTCAGTTCTTTCATGCCTGGACTTCAAAGTAACTTTCCTAAGTTACTATTTCAACAAAAACCTGAACAGTCCTAAGCAGTACAGTACCTGAGGAAGAGGTGAAACTGAGAACAACCCACCGTCTGTCCCCTGCTGTCCCCTGCATCTGAAACTCAGCTTTTTAAACTCCTCAGGGATTAAAGGAACCCTTAAACTCACATTGACTGGACTATTTGATAAAATGGAAGTGCTAGTAGGGTGATTAGTACAGTCTTTTGTTATTCTGCCTCTTCTACAAGCTCCTGTAATTTAACCATTAAATTTAATTAAAAATGTATTAACCATATGTTCATCTGCAGAGAAAAAAACCCCATCACTAGTACCACCACTATAACATACCAGCACAACTGGATTTTCTTGCCTTTAGGAAGCCCATGGAAGCTATGTTATGCATCATTTTCCAAAGCTGCCATGCAGTTTCTGCCTTCTGTATAAGAAGTGCTACAGGGAAAGAGTGTCCTGGGTTTGACAAGACGACAGCGGGTTCGCAGTGCAGCCGCCAGCACCTGCCCAGCAAGCCAAGCTCAGACAGAATGATGTGCAACCCAGTGGGAAAGCAGCCACACATACTCTGGTAAAACAAACAGTGCAGCACTGTCTGAGTGAGGCAAACAAACCAAACCGTGAAATGATTATAGGTTTACATACCAGGATAAGAATTTACAAATCACTGGTACGATACACTACATTACAATTTCAAGACAGGGAAACTTCTTTTAGGCCAAGGATATGTAATTACTTACCTAAGATCACAGAAATGGTATTCCCTATGGGTCTGAGGTTTTTTGTTCTGGTTTCTGCTTTTAAATAGGATCTTATGAAAGGTACAGGCCAGGGAACACCAGATGCAATGTACACTGCCCAGGATTAATCAGGAAAAGTGTAGGCCCAGTGGCTTTGCAGACTTTCACACACATCCATCCCAGTGTACCTCTGCTCCCTGCCCCACCAGAGAGAGTGAGATATTAGATATCCCAAAGACCGATGGGAAAGGAAGGAGAAAGCAGCTACAGAAATGATCACTTATTTCAATAAATGGGTATAACCCAGATTGAAAAGCCTGAATATTTTGAATAGTCTTAATTTATTTCACATTGCTGTAAAGAGAAAATAAAATAGAATAGACAGTAGTAAAAGTTCTGTCACACATTTTCAGTGAATTTAATTTCTTTCTGCTTATTTCATACTTCAGTGCTTTTGTGAATACTCCACATTTCACCAGAATTTTTGTTTTCCCTAACTCTCCTTATTCACAAACAGAGAAGTCTATTTTTCTTGCTGTCTTTAAAGGGGTCTAAGAAGCATTTTCTGGGAAGTGAGATGGCAATCTATGGGCTTGGCTATCTGTGAGCTCAAAACCAGCAAGCCTTTATGGTTGAAGAATTTCACATCTCATCTGTTTACACAGACAAGAAAATTGCTTACCTTATTTTTCAATTTTCTTCTGCATTGCTCTTATATACACATTAGCCTAAACAGCAGAGAACTCCATGCAGTGATTTGTAAAAGTCTTTTTTAACACAGAGAAACCAAGCCTTCAGAATGCTTAATGCAGTTACCTAAACTAGCACATATACTTTGCTTCAAAACTATTATTTGGTAAAATAAAAAATATATATGAATGTTAAAGTCTTCCTAAGATAACTTGCAAATTATGTATAAACATTTCTCAAAACACAGTGTTTTTTTGCTTTGTTTTTCAAAATACAATAAAGAATTTAAAAAAATTTTAATGGAAAAACTGAAGATGAAAGCATTTCCAGTTTTACATCTATAGTAGCTCATATCACTTGAAGTTAGTGTAGCACTAAGTACAGGATTTCGTGTGAATGTTTATGTGATACCAGGAAGCACAGTGTAACTATCAGTGAGCAAGACCTCAGATTTACCATGACTTACACTGACATTAAATATATTACACTAAATACAGTTTTGCATCTTTGCAGAATGAGAATACAGGGCCAGAGAAATCAATGCCATTAGGAAAAATCCTGACCACTGTCTTGCACGTTCACAGTAGATGCAAACGAATGACTGATAGCCATATACTTTTATATGTATGTACATGTACATGTAAGTATATATATGTGCAAATGTATGTCACATAGAATGTGACAAGTATGTGTATATATAGCTGCAGATGAAAGTAAATGTATATATACACTTACGTGTATACACACACACACACACATATCTGCAGCTACATATACGCATAATTTAGTCACATTATTGTTATAAGGGAAGACTGTGTCTTTCATTAATTAGCTATCAGCTTGATCAAACATATCCCAGTAACACTTCAACCCAAGCTCTTCCATTTTGCATCCATAAATATGTTTTATTTATGCTAACTAAAATCATCTAGATTAAATGTCAGTGCTTTAAAATCACTTTTATGATTAATGAATTAGATTTTCTTATTATTTTTTTATTCTGTTTCTGCTGCTAGTGTGAGGTCTAGCATGAGCAAACTAGGAACTCATTTCTCTAATCATATGTATCATTTTCATTACTTTGAAGAGGGTATAGAGAACGTAATGCATAGCACGGGCTACCTGATCCATCTCCCTTGCAGCCCTGCAGTCAGAAGAAGGGAGGATCCCTCCTGTGGGGCAGAGGCAGGGGGATGCTACCTCAAGTGTTCCTGCTGGGATGCCTAAGGATGCCGCACGGGGAGTACCTGAGACTGTGTACCTTACACGGCCGGGAAATGCACTGTCTAAAGGTGGGCCATGGCAATAGCCTCTTTTATGCCTTGACTTGCCAATTAGTTTTTGCTAAACATGCACCGTCTCCTTCACTAGGACTGAGAGACTTTTGGTCATACTGCCCAGCTGTACCTGCAACGTCCCCTGGGGACTTGCTTGCTTATGCTGTGTTTGCGTTTACAGTATTTGTTCTTCCAAACAGCTTACTTCATGTAGTAGGAGCCCTTCACTGAGGGCTTTTGTATTATGATAGAAATGTAACTTTGAATACTAATGTGTTTTAATGGCCAGTAATTTCAGTCTGCTTATTTGCATGGCCTCAAAAATAACAATAAATACTGTGTTACTATTAGGACCAGAGAAGAAAAATCTCAGATGTTCTATCTGTGCAAAAATCCAGTTATGCATTTCTGATCTCTTGCAGTTAATTTTTCCACTAAAGATTGAATTTATTATACATCCAGTATAATTCTCTTGCATAATTTTTTTGCAATTATACAACCATGTATAACAAATATTCATCCTAGTTTGCATAGTTAAAGGACAGTGATTTTCACAGATTTACTGAGTAAGTGCTTCTGTGCTATTTATTATTTATATATTCTTCAGCCTCAGTGACCCAATACTCATCCACACCATGACTTTTAGTTTCAAAATAATCCTATCGTGAAATCCTCTAAACTGATTCCCGGGAGAAGTTTCAGAAACGAGCTGCTAATCTCATTTGTGATATGGTCTAAGGGCAGCGTAGGTTTCTTAAGCGCAGCAGCAGCAGACTTGCTGAAGAAAGCATACATCTCTTTCTTGGGCAAGTGCACTTAGTGGTTATTGTCTGAACAACTCATACAGAACAAAGTGAAATCATCAAAAACCTGAGCTTGGACATGTCTACAGTTTCCAAATGCTTGGAAACCAGAGCAAATCAAGTATTTCCTAATTAAGATTACAGTAAATATTGACTACCAGCTTGGTTGAATCTATGAGGTGCAATTCTATAAAGAGAGGTATTTATTTAAATTCCAGGCAGTTTCTCTTTCAGTGAGCTTTATTAGAATTACATCCCATCTGTCTAAGTGATATTGGAGGAAACAGACATGGGGCCTGAAGTTAGCTAGAATTACAAATACTGAGAGTTTTACTCACTTTGAGCAAACTACTGACTTTGCATGTATTTGGAGACAGGAAGTTTTGGCAAAAGAGTTTATTACTATGCTGAGTATAAATATGGTATTAGATTTAAATGAAAGAATATGTCCCATTCAATTATCTCCTCTACTTGTGAGGCATGCATACTTTTTCCTTTGATTAAATACTATCCATCTCTGAGATTTCATTTCCATATTTTATTATATTTTTTATTTTAACTTAGTATTTATTAATATTCTGTTAATTAGTATAATGATGGATCAGAGTGGTGATCTACATTTTCAGCTCTGTCTTTATGAAATACTGTCCACTGACTCCACAGATAATCCTTCCAATGAGATATTTAAAATCACATTTAAATGAAACAAAGTAATGGGAACTCTTAGGCTTAACTATATCATTCTCTCAGATGTTGTTCAATACTGGAATACCTTGAATCAACATGGAAAAATAGTGCCTAGAGAGAAAAAAAAAAATCAAGTCTTGTAAGTGAATTTCTCCTCTTTTACTGAAATGGCATTCTCCTCTATAAAAATAATAATGTTTGAGCATATTAATATCAAGAAGAGCTCATTATCAATTCTAGATAAAGCAAACAAATTTTATTATATATCTAATCCTGTCCTACTTTTAGTAATACTTGCATGCATCTAAACTCCATATTTAATGTGAATATTAGCCTTTAAGAACCTTTACAGGGAACAACAAACCTCATAAACAGACCTCTTTACTATCTTAAATGCATGTGCTTTAAAATGAAGTAATCAATTCATTATGCTTTAAAAATAAATAAATTTTTGTTTTTCTCACTACACAATATACCACCAGAGAAAACTGGAACACAGTACAAACACTTTTCAAGTATCAAAGAATTCAGAGAGCCTGGACACTGAGCTTTAAAGAAGCTCACCTGACACCTGACACAATCTTTTCCATTTCATTTGTCTGCAAGAAGAAAATGAAATGACAAAATATCTGTCAAGCCTTGAAACCAGAAAATTGAAAATCTTTTTTTTCTGTAAATGCTTCTCATGGAAGGAAAATAAATAACCCAAACAATAACAAAAAAAACATTAAAAAGCCCCCTCAAACCACAGATTTTCTGCCTTTTCAAAACAGTATGGCTTTTTCCTTCGGAAGCTAATTTCATTTTCTCTCAGTTTAAAGCTGAATCTCATCTATTTTGATAAACTTACTTGTTTGTTAAAGAAACACTGCTGAAAGAAGATAAGCTCCATTCCATTGTTCATTTAGGGAAAATGATAAAAATATTTGTGCTTACATCAAAGTCTGGCATAGAGCTATCCAAGTCTGCGGTCCAGTTGTCATGTTTACCTGGTGTCAGGTCTTGTAATATGAAAGATGTCTAACACACATCATTAAAATGTGTTAAACAACATGAGTTTAAAGTTCCTTAGGGTGTCAGAGAATCTAAAAGATTCTAAACTGAACTACTGCTGACCACTAGGTTTTCTACTGTAACTATGGCACACAGGTGCTAAAAGAGCAGACTACCTACTGCAGCTTTTGTTGGTGATAGACAGTGCGGCAACTTTACATAAGTTGCAATAAAGTGACTTGAACAATGCTAGGAAATGCTCTATTAAAGGAAATTTATTGTTATTGGCTTTGATGATTGAAATATTACTGCTATCTACTGCGGCAAAACCCATCCTCCCACACTGGACAGATGGTTTACTTAAAAAGTGAAAGATAAAAACCCCACAATCCTGTTGAGATGTTTCAGCTCGAGGAGAAAAATCACTAAGAAATAGCTACTGGCTAAGGAAATCTACATAGCTATTTGGACACAAACTATTTATATGGAAAAGGAAATTTTATGAGAAACTTTGTGTCAGAATGCTATGATTTTAACATAACACACTGCTTTATTATTTTGTCTAAATAATGCCTGAAATCATGCAATCATAATAATGTTTTAAAGCATTTCTGCTTAGTGCCAGGTGAAAACTGTTATAGTTGGTCAGAAAATAACCTTTTCAGTGTATTTATTTATTTAATTGTTTTACAGAATTGAAATTCCTGTCATCTGAGATTTGGGCATATCCTTTCATACTGATAAGCCTGTGAAATGTGCTAGTAATTTATTGGAATGGATTTATTGCTAGGAAGGTAAGGAGCTCTGTGTGTGCCCTTTTTATGTATTATATTCCTTTAATACAATTGCAAACAAAATGCTACGCTATGCTATAGTTGAAATGGAATATTTTTTATCTCAGGGGAACATCTTGGTAAATAATTAGGAAAAAAGGGAAAGTATTTTTTTATTTCAACATATTACTCAAAATATTTGTATAAACACTACGTTTCCTTATTTACCAGTATGTTTTAAGTCGGTCTTTCCAATTTTAAAAAATGCAGTTTAACACTCACTAGGTGGCACAATAGTTATTCAGAAGCAAAAGTCTGGACTTTATGACAAAATCTTAACCAGTCTCTCATAAAGCCTTTATCTTATACATAGAAATTACAAACCAAATTATATCTATTCCTTGATAGAGACAGCAGCTAAAATAAATGCATGTCATCCAAGTACTGGTCTGAATCAAACTAGCAGCCAAATTGCCAAAAACTGTGTTCTTTGCTGTAGTTTAACTTAAATTCTTTTTTTCCCCTGGAACAGACACATCTGCAAGTCCTAGTGGAATTCTGTAGATTAATCAAAATGGCCCATTCCAAACTCCAATCCCCTTTATGCATGCTGCCAGGAATTTGTAAAGTCTCCGGAAAATCGATGGTGGCAGGCACTGTGGATTTTAATGCATGCAAGCAATTGTTCTTTAGTGAGATACAGACAAGTAATCAAATAATGCTCCAGTGCTATGCTCTTTTTTTAGATTTTGTTTGAAGGGCTTGTGGGTTTCTTTTGTAGGTTTCTTTTGGTTATTTTTTGCTGTTACAGAGCAAGACATGCCCAAGTGGGCATGTCACTAAATGGAGACATCTCCAACGAAAACAGAGCTGACAGAGAGGGAGGAAGTGCTAATGAAAAATTTGGGTTTAGTTATCCTACACAGATGCCTGTTGGTAGCCCTTATGACAGGGCCCTCTTCCTACTAAGATTTAACTAGGTTTGCTTGAGTATTTCCTTTTCTGCCTACTTGAAATATATCCCAAGTATTTGAATTTTTTTAACTACAAATTTAAAACATCAGTGCTAGTATAGAGAATACACATTCACAAAGCAGTGATTTTATTCTGTGTGAAAAATGGATCTGCTCCAGCAATTCACTGCAGTTGCATAGCATGGTATTGATTTCTTTAAGACCCTCTTGTCTGATAGTTGTAGGAGGTTTGCAGTGAAGGAGGCACAAGGCTGAGGAGGGAGAATGAAGGACTCATGAAAGTTAAATGTGAAACGTAAGTGTAACTCTGTCACAGAATTTCCACACACTACAGGAGGAGTGATGTACATAGATCTTTAAAATAATATCACCTTACCTTGAAAGGGTAGTGCAAAGCTAATTTAGTAAATCACAGGCATTCCTCAACTTTTGTATATGTAGTTTTGTAAAATGAAGGATCTTGAACTATGTCTTTGTAGCTTTTTGTCTACATGATTGTAAAATGTTAAAATCATTCCATCAACAAAAAAGACCATTTTTAAATTCAGCAACTATATATTCATCACACTACAGGTTTTCTATTCACTATCTAGCTAACACAGTCATGGCACTTTGCACTCCCTCCTTGTTGCTGTTTCTGAGGATTCATGCGTTCTGTACGTGGCAAATAGAAAGATACAGAGATATAATTACATTAGCTGTAAGGGTTGCTATCTAAGTAACAGGATTTTGCTTCTAAAATAAGAAGGTAAAGTGGACTCATGATTGTTTGCATTTTCTCTTTCAAGCCTCTAAAACCTTCATTTTGCAAACCCATTACAGTATAGGATAATCAACAAAAGATTTAAAATCAGGAGTCCTAGCTAAATTAGAAAGAAAATATTTCTCCTAGCTTTGACAGAGTTGTTCAAATGGCAAATATAATATGTTATTTCCAGAAAGGAAGTGGAAAACCAGAAGAAAGAGAATCTGTACCTAGAAAAAATATCTCCTGCTCTAAAATGTCACAGAAGTATTTTAATGCTTGAGCTAAGAATAGGGATATGCACTGCACATCTTTTCATGAAGTCCCATTGCCCCTAAAAAGAAGCAATAATGCTTCATTAAGAATTTCCTTCCATTCATCTGTATCTTCCAGCTGCCCCACTTTTATGCTTTGGTTTGCCAGTGAGCTGTACTTATACGCTGCTGTGGGTCTATCTGACCAATTATTTTTTAGAATCAGAAAAGAATTCTCTATTTGGTTGCCATTCAGGAGGGTATTTTGTTTGTTGTCCTTTTAACCTTTCTTGGCATCCTACAGGGATGCATGTGGGTAAAAGCTCCTAGGACTGTGTAGTCTTAATTAGGTAAGTATCTACAACAATCGTGGACAGACTCCAGGGAAGATAAAATGATTTTGGATTTCTGCTGATGGACATCAGAACAAAGGACAAATGCAAACCTCAGTTGCTGCTGTTGGTACCCTCCTGTCCCATTTCTTGGAAGAGAAAAGATTTACTGTAGAAGGGCCTGTGCAGGCTCTGGCTGTTGTTCTCCTGCATGACTTGAGTAACAGCTCTCAGAGGTGTTTCAAACTCAGTATTCCCAGTTTGCAGGGCTTGTGACCTAGTTCTGTGCATTGAGCAAGAAGCTTGTACTTCAGTGTCACTGTGTTCTTAAAAAAACTGTCCTGTGGGCCAGGATATGTCCTTTGGAGAGAAAGAGGTGTGGCTAGGGTTTGTATCCAGGGCTGGGGTACCAGGAGTAGCGTGGAGTGGTGGAATGGTCAGCATAAACGCCACGTGCTTGTGAATGCTTGTGTGTTAAAAGCTTCTGCATGAAATTTCACTGCACAAAAACCCCATTCTAGACAGAGATAAAAGGAAGACAAACTGTAAAATACAGTACAAAGATACATGATGATGCAATGTTATAACTCCTTATGGGAACCTGAAGTCAGCAGGCAAAGCAGGGAGGGCATGCAGGCAGTCATTCTTTCTGGGATAAGGATTCTTGTAACTCAAAGTAGCAACAAAATCACTTGAAGGAGAAAGACATTTCCATTAGTTGAAGCAGCAATTGTCTGCCATCAGTTCTCCCTCTTCCTATGGTAGCTCTCATGGCTTACTCTGAAAGAAAGGCTATTACAACTACACATGTAGTTAGGAGAGGAGTTCAGGTATAATGGAGTGAACAGGTCATGAACAGCTGGGGCTTTTAACCCCCTTCTACAGAAACAAGCATCTTCACCGAAGAATTACTCAAGAAAAAGATTTACTTGAGAATGGCTGGAAAAATGCCTCTATCCTAAGAAACTAAATTTTTTTTGTCATGGCAGAAATACAGATTCAAAGAGTACAAAGAGAAGAACAAGGGTTCTGTTAAAAATATCAGAATTTTACGACAAGACAAGTGCACAGAGTTGTTTTGGTATATATTATAAACAAATCAATGTCTTGTTTCTCATATGTCTGACAACAAAAGTGCCAGTGATGACCTTAATGGAGAGAAGGAAGAAGCCACACTTCTTCCCAGGGATTCAGGAAGCCCACACTTTGTGTTAAATAAATACATAAAATCCCTCACCCACTTACATCATTTTTATGCCATTTCAGCTCAGACTGAGATCTGATCGCAGATGCTTGGTACAGTAGCATGAAGAACAGAGCTAAAAAGAGAATTAGGTTTCCAAAGAGACCAGGCATTACGGCAAAGCCAGGGAAGCTGCGAGCTGGAGCCAGGTAATGGCAGATAAACACGTGGGCTTCTGAGTCAAGTCCTTGTTTCTGCCAGTCCAGCTGCTGCAGATGAAGCATCTGAGCAAATCGACCCATGCTTGCTCCTGAGGTAGTCATTGCATGGGACCTCTCCAATTCAGTATGCGAGAAAGGAGGCAGGGAAAACTCAGTCTCAATAAAGCAGTAAGACATTAAAAATGATATATGAGAAAAAGAAAAACAATGCATTTCCAGGCCTAACCTCACCACAGTGAACGGCTGTAGCTGGGCGCCTCAGCAACTCCTGGCAACCAGGGAGGCAGCGGCCACTGAAAGGGAATGAGTTATTTCAATAAACCCATGGGCACAAGGAACATACACTGTCTGGATTTGTCTGTGTGACCTGAAATACAGGGGAAGCGGGCATGTGGAAGGAAACTGGAGCTGGTTCCTCCAGTGGCTCTGTGCTGAAAGACTGGGGTCCACATACCAAATGGCTTCTTTATCTTTTTTGCTTTAAAGTTACATTTATATTTTAGTGAGAAATAAAGGTAAGGCATATAACAATGTTATTAGGAAAGTGAACATGTTAATGTTGTGTTAACATTTGAAAAATCTTGGTCTTCAGGAGGTCAAACACTTGCAATGTAGTACTGGCAGCACTACTCAGGCAACACTGAACAGTGCAGGAATATGCCTGAGCTGCTGTATTTGTGTACATCATCAATATAGCACATAGCAGGATTTCCTAGATTTTTTGCTGTATTGTGGATTTATCATCAAAATGGTTCAAGACTTCCCTGCCACTCTCAATACTGTGTGCCAAATGTACATTTTCTAACTAAATACTTAATGAAAATTAAAGCATTGGTGTACTTATCCATCACTGAAAAGTACCAATTAACTTTGAACAGGCAATTATCATCCAGTGTCTCCAGCTTTTTCAAAAATCCGAAAATCCTACCTCAGCAAATCTGGCCTAATTTTAGAGATTCAGATTATCTGCATTTCTATTGAATTTACTGATAAATTATAAATTAATACAGGAATTCCAAGATTTTGAAGGGAGTAATACTAACTTAACTATTGACACTTCAGAATATTAATTGCTGCCAGAAAAATAGTAAGACTTTCAAAAGGCAAAATGTATCCATGAGGGACAGTTCTGAATCATAGTCACTTGACTATGCATTAATGTTTACCTTAGCTTTTAAAATAGAGAATAGTACAGTACTTAAATCTCACTATAGACTGTTTTATTCTTAGCTTGCTTTTCCAAATGTCTGTGTCCCCATCAATCCCTTTCACTAATCCTTATTGCTGTTTCACAATTTTTCCTGCTGAAAATGTATCCGTGCAGTCAGTATCCTCCACGCTCTACATTATTAGTGAATACAAATAAGCTGCGACTCTTTAGGATTCATGTAAACCTATCAATATTCCCATGCTGGCTGTGCTTGCAACTGCAAGAGAAACGCTCCATGTCTACAGCTGCAGCATATTAAAAATCAAAAATGAGCGTTTTGATGGCACTTGCACATTTCTGCCCTTTCATCTGTCCTTTATCACTCATTTACTCATAGGAGGAAATGACTTTTCCTGCCAAGGTAGAGGTAAAATGTGTCTGACAAGGGAAAAAAAGAAAAAAAGATTCATTAGTGAACCAGAGGAAACAATTTCTGAGACGCAAAGTGTCAGCAGAAATAAGAGTTTCTACTGTTGCACTCCCGTGACCTTATTCCAAAAGGCATGATATACTGCCTATTTTTTGCTATTAGAAATAATTTTAAAACGACAGGACCAAGATGAATCAGTGTTTCACTAGAATCTTTCTACTCATCAATAGTTGTTTTTTTCTTTCACAAAAATGAGGAAAAGCTTTTCTGAGAAGTTGAAATAAAAATGTGTGCTTTGCTTGTAAAAATCTGAGAGTTGGGAAATAATAAATGCCAATGTAATTGGAAATATTGTTGTTAATTCCAATGCTGCAAGATTTCACACTGAGTTTATTTCAACACACTCTCTTGGCAATTCCAACTTCTTTTCTATTTCAGTAATTTAGCATACTTTCAAAGCTTCTCATCTCTCTTAGTTTGTAAGACAAAAAAAGGAAGAAAGAGAGAGAGAAAGAAAGAAAGAGAAAGAAAGAAAGAGAGAAAGAGAGAGAGAAAGAAATAAAGAAAAGGAAAGAAAGAGAGAAAGAGAAATAAAGGAAACCAGTATAAACCAAGTCTTAATATTACTTAAGACTAAAAAACTTAGCCACTAAGGGAAGGCAAACTGGAGACATGAATACACATGAAGGTTTGCTAGCATGGGCAAAGAGAAGGTCTGCTGGAAATGGGGGGCTCTAACCCCTAATGGAAGAAGAAAGAGAAATACTTATATCAGAAGAGGGAGATGGAAGACATTCACAGGTCCAGCCATATTACTGTCTCTAGTACGGGGACTAATGTTTAAGGGAATGATGTTAGGGGATGTGGCTTACAGGGAGCTCGTGGTCAGAAACAGCACACAAAATCTCTAGAGCTATTAAAACATTTGCAAGTCCTTGTTACCCCAGGGAGATGAAAGGCTGGGATTTATGCTCCGTGTGTGGCCAAAAAAACCCCCAGGTATGAGAAGCCAGTGCAGCAGGGTCTCAGCTGTGTGACCTGAGCTCCAGCCTCCGGAGTGCTAATTTCACTGTGCTTTCCACTGGCTGCAGTTTATCCAGGTGCACTGCTGGGTTGGGATGCTGTGCAGCAAATACCTCAATGTAACTTCCCCGTAACAGCACCCACAATACAGCAGGTCAGCCTTCACTTGAGACCCTCAGTATCTGCTAGATTTTTTCATTTATTCATTGAAACTTCTGGGCAGAAATCAAGCCAATCAGAAGAACAAGACAACAAATCTGGAGGCCCTGTACCTGAGTAACCAAATCTCAGATGATTATACTTACAGTGCCTTCCTCTAGTCAAAGATACGGAGCACCAGTCATAATCTAAACACATAGGCAGAGATAAAAACAGCATTGCTAACAAAATGTATGGGGATAACTGATACAGAGGGACAATGGGCAGGAGCTTGGGATGCCTCATTTAGCAGTTATTCAAGAATGAATTCATGGGGCTTTCACTTTACTATATATATATATATATAAATATTTATATCTCATTCATATTTCTGGCTACATCAAGTACTTGTTCTTCTCCCAGCCTAATAAACATCATCGTTCATAACTGTTTTTAAAAAAATCTATGTCAGGATTAAATAGGAATGTCTCATTGCAAACCTAGGAAGCTACACAAAATAATTTCTCCATTAGAAGGTTTCTTCAAGGCAGATTTTTCCATTAAGTAATTTTCACTGCAATGTATATTTAACTTTAATTGATAGCAGTGAAATGCAAGCAAAGTCAGACAACTTAATTCTCTAGGAGGTGTATATTAAAAAGGGATTGCAATGAGGTTGCTCTTGATGTAAAGATTAGGAAGATACTTTTTTTCTTTCTTCTAACATGTAAAGAATTTTCCAAATAACCAAAGTTTTGGTTTCCTGGTAAAAGCCAGTTCATAAGTCAACACTTTCCAGTATAAAGACCCATTCAAACATCTTCCCTTGTAAATACTTAAGCACAGAGTCCTTTTGTGTGCAATATCACATGACTAGAGAAGTCAACAGGCCACATGGGTCCTGTTCTTAAAAGGAGTCACTGGTGTGCCATTCTGTTAGTCACTTTAGTCCCTCATTTTTATAAGTGGGTAAAAAACCCATTTACCTAACCTCAATGTCCAAGCTCCAACTGAATTATTCTGCAAGACATATTCATGCCTTTGGAAGCAAAGTCCTTAAAGCTAATACAAAATAGCTAATAGCTATTTAATTTGACCTTTTCCTTAAAGCCAGGTAAATATCAAACCTTAGTTTGCATGTCTAAATGAAATTTGATTTGAGGAACCCAAGAGGAATAATGATACTTTCACAGGTTTCAAGCAATGCTACTGCACCTGATTAGAACAGCCACTCAACAGGACCCTAACTCTGCTCCCTTTGCTCATCTTCAGTAGTGGACAAGGACAGTGCCGGAAAACTTAGTGGGGAAATTCAGATCACTCAGCATGGCAGAAGGTTGCCATCAACTGGATTCATAAATTTGTGCTTTTTAAATGGGACTTTGCAAGATCTCTCTGTGTATGTGCCTCCTGCTAACCAATAAACCCTGCACTTTAACCTTCAAGGCAGTTGCATGGGAGACTTCCACTGGATCTGGGTGCAGACTGTCCCATGCGCTCAAAAGCTTCTTGGAGTGACTTTTCTGTCCTTATGAGGCTTCTGTTAGACAACTGATATTCTTCACTTCCAGGCTGCTGTGCACTATGATGTAGCCTTTCAAATAACAAACAGTCCTGATTTCTTTGTCATTTTATTCTTCTGTTTGCCGTAAGCTCTTTACCCTAGCCTCTTCTAAATATATACAAACATCAATGTTTATTTGTATCTGTTTTAATATGTCTTTTCTGAAAATTTCTATTGACCTCTCATTTTCTGTTAAGTTCATTTTCATCCATGCAAAACTGGAATAAAAACCTACTGTTCTTATTAATGATTTATTCCAGTAACTCAAAGAGGTAAATAAGTTCATAAAGTATAAAAAAGTAAAGAAGGATTATTTTTGAACTGTTTATTTTCTGGACAAACAATATTAAGTACGGATCATAGTAAAAAAAAGACAATTTATGTTTTCCCTCACAATGCACTCAACAGGAAGCAGTAATTTCCAAATATGCTTGTCTATAGAGAAGTGTTGGTTTCCCTACAAGTTTAGAATTGCAGCTTACAGAATGGATTCTAAAAAATTAATTACTAAACTACATCAAAACTGCATAAAACATATAATGCACCAAAATGGTTTGCTGTACCCAGAAAAAACCCAGTGATCTGCAAGCTTGTTACTTTCTACGTGCTTGGATTATATTTGCCATTCTAGGCAAGTCAAGATCTTAGTAAATGTGGGATGCACATAATAAACAACATTTTTGCTTTTACCTTAAAAGAACTGGTAGCACTTACCCACCAGCTTTTTTTTGCAGTCAGAGACTGATGAGGACAACTATTTATGTAGCAATTCATCATTGGACAAATAGAGTACTTACTTTATATAAATATATACATAAAAAAGAACCCAAACAACTCCAAACCAGAGGCCGACTTTGGTTTCTCACCCAGACCTGTCACTCTAAAGATATTTCAAGTATTGTTTAAAAATAAATTTCAGTGTATTGTTTGACAGTTGCTTCCTACACATATTTTAATACATACAAAATTCCAATTTATTTTTGTATCTATAGCCATGTTTAATGGTCCTGTGCCAAGATTCTGATATATCTTCCTTTAGTAACAGTTCTCGAAAATTATTATTGCCAACTGATCTGCTGAATTGTTATTCAAATGATCACAAAATGTTATATATTGCTGTAGTTTGGCCAAATAAAACCACATAAAAGCAAAGCAAACCTAATCACTTTCCAGATCACAGCTGTGGAGGTGAAACCATAAAACCTTTAAAACTTTAGGAGGAAGCACAATACATTTCTGAAGATAACTGTCTGATGGAAAGAGGAATGTGGATTAGATAATCCATGATGTGACCCTCAGACTTGTGATCCTCCTTAAAATACAGTCTTCATTCAGAAAAGCATTTTTAAAGTTCTTGATGCATGTTCTTAAATCATGGTAAATCTGCTATAGATTTAATGTGCCTACTATATCTCTAGAGAGCATGTTGCCTGTAGAGACCACACACAGACTCATGACTGATGAGCCTGAAAAATAAAGCCACCTGAATGTAATGCTATGCAATTTTAAAACTAAACAAAAATTAATTTCATTGACATTTTGTTTCTATGCAGGTGCTTTTAAGATTCCAAGGACAAAAATTCTGCTGAAACTATGCTCTACAATTGACATCTATCTGTGTTTAAAATATTGTGTTTTATAAAATATTGGAAATTTATTATATAAAGCTCCCAAAAGCAAGGTGGAACATATTGATTATTTCTCTAACTAAATGAACACTCTATCCCACACATCTAAATGGTAAAAAATCCCATAAGGAACCCTGTTCATAACCTATTTCCAGCAGTCTGCGGTACAATTTATCCTAATCTCATTCAAGAGATTTTATGTGCTTTTTTTCAGGATTGTGTGTGGTGGATTTTTGTTAATATTGTCTTGGTTTTTTATTCTCTTAGCGAAACAAACTGTGACCATTTACTAGCCCTGGCAACAAATATGGCGTGTGGACCACTCTGCCCTTTCAACACTGGCCTCTGTGAATGTCCAGCCAACATTTACATGCTAAGGAGCCATCCCTCTGTGACACATCCTCTCCTGATGATGTGACGGAGGTTTGCTAGAAATAGCAAAAGGAAGGAGATCTCCTGAACCAAATAAATTTGCTTCTTACACAACCACAAATCCTGGTGGAGATCCCTTCTTCTCCTTAGCCGTTGCATGGTTAACAAGGTATACTAAGCAGAGAATTCAACAAATCATATTAAATCAATAACTGCCTTCTCAAATTCCATGAAAAACCTCTCCCTCATATTTTCAGTAGTTTATCTGAAAGGTATTGGTCCCACATCTCTAATGTAATTGATGTCTCCAATGAAATAAATGCCTTGAACTTACAGGAAGTCCAGCTGCTTCCAGATCTCGGCATGGAAAATATTGTCTCTCTAACTCTCAGTATTACCTATTTCTACTTTTAAAATCTACAATCTAATTTAAATATGATTTTGTGATTGATGGCAGAGCTTCAAAATAGTGTTTTATGAACTATGGTAAAATTACTGGCTACATCTAAAGATAGTTGTAATTTTCTTAGCTCAGTGAAACTAAATTTGGTTCCCAGGTATCCCTGAGGCCATAATTAATGCATATCTTCAGGCAAAGGGAGGGTAAAATGTACCTGGACTTCTAAAACTATAGTTTGAAAAACAGCTTTCCAGTTGAAGGGTTTCCCACAGCATTCTTCATGAAACTGCAAAAAAAGTATATGGACTTATCCATGTAAAAATGGTAACAAATGCTATGACTTTGAGCAGAGAAAGCTTTGAAAAATACTCTTTTGGTAGAATATTTGGAGCAGCTCAGTACAGGCCATGAATAAAACTGGGCATATGAAACCCCCTATTTTTGCTCAGAAGAAATGTTCATTTTTTTTTTTGTTTTGTTTTGTTTTTTTTTTTTTGTTTGGAATGAAAAGCCAGTAGTTCAAATTCAGAAGGGTTGGGGGTTTTTTTCTATTTTATTTTATTTTGAATCCAAGCAGGTTTTTGTACTGACCATGAAGAAAAATTATTTCAGTGTCAAAAGCCTTTACTTTGATAATGTCATTAAGTGGTTTAAATCTTTAAAATTTTAAAATATCAATAGTTAATAAATCATTAGTCTACATAATATATTTACACCCCTTTAAATCCAAAAGATGTAAATAGAATTGCTAGATTCCAGAGGAAGTCTTCCATTTCCTGAAAAATGCATTTAGCAGCGGAAATTTCTGTACCTGAACTTTTCTGGCCAGCTGTCTTTGTAAGGCTTATAAATGTGAAGTTTTGTGTTCCTCTGGTAAGGTGTAGGCACAACCTTGTTAGAAATTGCTCAAAGTAGAGTTTTTCTGAGTCTTTCTTTTAAAAGGCTTTGTATCACAAGCATCAGACTTTTTTTCCATCAAGCACTATTTTAGTACTGACCTAAAAGGCCCGTAGGAGGCTCAGGAGAACAAACTGAATTGCAGGAAGAGAGCGTGTTTCCCTGTCTGCTCTAAATGGTATGGATGCCAAACTGAAGATGGATCATTTTTGATCCATCTGAAGAATTAGAAGAACTGTCACCAAAGGAATTAAAGCACTAATGCTCCAAAGATATGAAAGAAATCTCTGACTTGATATGCAGGAGTAGACTGTTAGAGGCAATATGGAAATACTGTCCAGTGGCAGAATCAGATATAAGTTCATGCTAATTATATTGGTATGTTTTCAGAAACCAATAACATGTGGTATATGGCATTCAAGAATTGTCCTACAACTACATCTTTTACTTGCTCATATCATTCTTATTTGGACTGTAATGAAAACCAAAGCTTTCAAACCTCAGATAACTAGTTAGAGCTGAGGTTTTTCCAAAGTCCCAGGGTTTTGGAGGATGAATTCATCAAAATTAAGGAAAAAGAAGTGATAACTTTAGAGCTCAACTTCCAAATTCCCCAAATTCTGCCACATAGCCTTTGGAGAAGGGAGTGGTCCCATATGACATCGCTAGCACTGCTGAGACTCAGGTCAGCCATTTAGTTTAGCAGTCAAGATTTTTTTTTCTAGTTCTTACAGTGATTATGTGACTTTGAAACTAAGCTCCTCATGTGTCTTGGGATGACTGAGATCACCGGCATTGCTGGGGTTCCCCCCGTGCTGTGGCCAGCAGAAGGGACCCATGCTGTACCCCAGTTGCTAGCCACACCTACAGGAAAGACTCTGAACTCACCCAGGTTTTCCTACCGTGAGGGGTTTATAATCAATCATTATTCTTTTTTTTCTTTTTTTTTTTTCTGTGCCTGCAAGCCCTCTGTGTGTGCTTGTAAATAAACAGGTTTTTTTCACTTTCCTCCAAGGACTTTCTTTCTGAGCCTGGTGGGGGAGGGGCTGTTGAGGCCTGCCTTCTGTGGGAGGACATTTTCCTCCTACAATTATTTTGAACCGGGACACTCATTATATTATTTTCGGTGGTGCTAGCAAAGCTTTTCACCCTAAGCTATTGACTTGTGTATAGGTAAAGTCCAGAAGATTAAAGATGGCTCAAGGTGAACATCAAAATACAGACTCATATAAACTTTAAGATCTTCGCTTTTAACAGCTTTGTGCCTCAGTTAATCTATTCAAGTAGAAAAAAACCCCGAATTTATTTAATTGTCAAAAATATAGCTAATTATTTACAAGAGCACTGAGTCTATGTAATTAATTTTTCATTTCCTCAACTATCAAAGAATTGCAAATTTGTCTTTAATTTTTTAGTATCTCTAAACACTTCAAACTACTCTCTCCAAGCAAACATAAAAAATAGTTTCATAGGGATTGAAAATCTTAATATAGAATCCAGCAGAGTTATAACAAGCAGCATAATAGAAGTCACGGATCATGTTTTACAATAAAGCAAGGCGTTAGATGGCTAACCTTTTAAAGTAAATTAATGCTGCAAATATTGCAGCAGGGGTTTTTTTTTGGACAGAACACATTTCCTATCAAGGGCAATTGCCCAGGTCCTTGAATGCCTGGCTCATCTGTACTTGGCAACCTTTCCAGCTCTGTACTTCGTGGTGTTAGAGCTCTGCTTTACATCCGGGAGGAAGCCTTTCCTCAGAGTGACGTATTTCTGTTACCCACTGCAAGGCAACCCTGTGCTGGTGTCTGGTCAGTTCTGTTGGTGGCAGGCAGAAAGCCCAGAGTTGTTCCTTGTGGCTGCTGAGTGGCAGAAATAGGGCCTTGAAGGGAAACAGGCGTATCTTTACTTATAGTATGAAGTTGTAACCCCAGCATGTTCTGCAACCTGTCATAGACCTCTAAGCACAGCTCTGCAGATGCCTTTGTCAAAGTGACTTGAGCCTTTTCACAGGCAGGAAGGGTCATAAGGCAAATAAACACAGCCACACTTGTTCTGGCAATGCCTGGCCCTGCTTCCATCACAAGGAAAAATTTAACAGGAAAGAATCAGATTTGGGCAGTCATATTCAGGTAAGATTTGAGTCCAGTTCAAATGCCACTGAAAGTTTCTCAGAGCAGAGAATAAGTTACAACTGCCTGTGGTTGGTTATATACCCACATACCCTTTTCTGTTCTCATTATTTCTTTGGTTTTAGGTTTAGTTTATATGTTTAAATTAATGTGAATAAATGTACTCAGCATGTTCAACAATTTGAGCACGTATTACTCACCTGTTAATCTATTTTGAAGCCTAAGCTTACACATTACAGTTTTAAAAATTGCCAGTGCATCTCAAGAAACTGCAGATTTAGTACAGCCCCTCACTGCAACCACTGCCTTAGACCCTGGGTGTCATGAAACAAACTTTTGTACATTATCAGTCCATAATTTTAAAAAACCCAAACTCAGTTAAGTCTAAATCAGATTGTTCCTAAGCAATGCATTCCTCATTAAAACCTATGCCTTTGCCAAACTTTATCTTTCACTTTTCCAGTTTGGCAGTATCCATGTACCAAACAGAGCACTTGTTTGATTCTTGCCAGGGATCAATATATTGTGTGTTTATGCATTTATACAAACACATATGGTCTAGCTTACTTGAATTAATAGGTCTTGGAAGGTTAAAAGTACATCATAACAGGGGTGAAGAGAGGGCAGTTTGATATCTTGATTATGGGAGTTATTACTGCCAATGTCACTGTAACGTATATGTGTATTTACAGAGACTGCTGGCAAGATTGCCTCTTTTCTCTCAGACCACATCTTTAACTCCTGCTAACAGCAGTTCATTATCAGGGACAGGTTCATCAGAGCTATGCATATGAGTTACAAGTGAAGACATTCATGTGAGAGTATGTGTATTCATATGCAAACATACATGCATCATTCTTTTAGAATGTCTTCTTAGTGATTATGGAATATTTGTGAAACCAGAACAGAATGGTTATCAACTCTTTTATGGCTTGCACAGTTTTATTCTACTATTTATACACACCAGATTTTGGGTTTTTTCACAGCCAAGAGAAATGAGAAATAACTAGGAAGACAAATCAAGGACTCCAAAGATCTACTACATATAGTCATCCAACTACAACCATGCTGTGAGCAACACTGTACATATATATATATATATATCTCAGTGAGTTTCTACTACAGCAATCATTCATTTTCTGTGTGCTTAAATGAAAGAAATAAATTCTCTGTAATGTGAGTGCTTTCCTGAAGCCCACAGTTAGCTCTCTCTCCTCCTGAGGAGGCAGGCTGCACAGAGATTCCTTGCTTGCTCTCTGGCAGAAGAGGTACACTGGCTGTTGAGAAACAACTGGCTTTGCTCAGGTAGTTACTTTTCAGGAGATTGGTACCTCTCTCTGAACTGGTATCACACACATCTGACTCAGGGAGAGCAGCAGCTGGAACTGCATCTCTGCACAAAGAAGGAGACAGCAGCTTTTTGCAGTTTCTGTCATTTCTGCTTTGACTGCCTGTGCAAGGTTAGTAATAATCTAACCTTGAGTAAGATTTCAGCAACTCTGAGGAAGAAGCAATTTACATCCCCAAATTCATCCCCATATTTACATCCCCTTCACATTTATGCTTGCAGTTGCCCAGGGTGCCTAAATTTATTGCACCAGCTGTAGCATACTAAGCAGAATCTGCAATTCTCAAATACCCACTACTTTGAATAAATTTAGGAATTAAGCTGGGGTAGATTTCTTTCATGGATACCAATTTAGCTAATATAGATTTTCTGGGTGGTAGGTATACAAAGGCTAGGAGCTTCCTGTTCCTGTTATAGAGTGCCAAATGCTAAGAATGTTAACTGGAAATGAACAGATAAACCAAGTTCCAACAGAAGTGCTGAGGGTGGTCAGCCCCCTTCATTTGAACACTCCTCTTGGTTTGCTGCCAATTTTTCATTTAGTTTTTGCTCTGCCTCTGTATCTCTGTGATCCCCAAGGGCACTTCAGCGAAATCCCTGAAGCTTCTCAGATCTTTTCCAGCCACACGAGGTTGCACACAGGATTCCCTGGCACAAAATAGAACCAGCCGTATGTAGCAAGTTTGGCTGGTATTTTCCTGCTAACAATAATTGTCAGACTACAATCTACAGGTATGTGCAATGGTCATTTGGAGTAAAAATTGTTACTGATACTCTATAAAATTCTTGGAAAAAGTTCATCAACATATACTTTATATTTCTGTTACAGCAGCATATATGATTTATCTTTGCCTGCAAATCCCTCTTGTAGCAAACAATGTCGATTAAACAACCAGAAACTAGATGTAAGTGAAATGTGAACTCTCTCTTCCTTAAGGAATTTCTGACATCCTGGCATTTAGTTCTGGCCCACCTTTAGTGGACTGCAATGACTTACAGCACTTTGCATCTATATCACAGAGAATTAAGTCATGCAGTGTCTGCAAGTTCCATTTTTATTTTCTGGCTATGCACAGCTGTCTCAATATTCAGAGGCAAGAAATTTTCAGAACATTTTGAGTCCAGATGAAAATGAAATCAAGTCACTATCTATAAAGTAAAATCTACCTGAAAAATTCATATTGATTTTTACCAAGACAATACTTCTACAGAAAGGTTTAATGCAATTATTTTTACTTCTTGTAAATTGTACTTTTTCATTAAAAAAAAATAGATTGTCTTCTAAGTTTCAAGCAAGTCAGAATACAACTCCAGATGTTAAGTATTTGAGTTAGAAAACTCTTGATACAAATCAATATTTTTGGATATTTTATATATAAAACACATACACGTGTATTAAAATACATGTAGCAAAACTACTTACATGTGCTTGGAACTGAATTTTATAGAAAAACATATTTGTTTAGAAGTATTAAGGTTCTTTTCTCATGTTTGTTAATGAATCTGAATCCTCAAAGCCAGACAGCAAGTAAGTTGTAGGCAAGGGCTAAAATAATAGAAATGAAATGGATACTCCGTCATTGCTAATGGATACTGCATTCACTTCCCTTCTTTACTATATTTGTGCAGGAACAATGGCTAGTTCCTCTGCTTCCCAGTAGCATCTTTTGGAAAACCCACTGGTGCTGATAGAAAAAATTACTATGCAAATATCAGTGCAATTGCCAATGTGAAAAAAATTGTCTATGCAATTGATTTTTAGTTCCCTAATGAAATATCAGTTACAAATCTGAGACTACAGATTCAGAGTACATATAAAAAGAAAATTAGTGGAAAATGAGAAAGAATTATAAAAATAATTCTTCTGATAATTTTTTTTTATAATTTTGCTAAACTTCACAGTCATATTAATTTGAAACTATCCAAATTAACTTGGTAATTCACAGTGTTAACCCTGAATTTTGGAGACATTACAAAAATAAATTACTTTGCATCTTCATCTTTTATGTCTTTCTTTTAATTTTGAATTGATTTTATTTTAGTAATCTTTTAACAGGTGAATTTAAAACTTTGTAAGCAGGAATAGGTTTCAGGCTTAAGGTTTCAAATTGATTCTGCAGAACATGATATTAACACTTTAAGCCTACATGGGAGCTGTATGCCTCACACAACTTCAGGAATAGTAATATTATATAATGCAGTTAAAAGAGAAAGTTCTTTTGAGATTCTGAAGTTTTGACATATAAACAAAAGAAAAAAATTACATAATTTATTTTTTTTAGCCAAGAATGATTTTATCTTTTAGCTATAAATTAATTTCAGTTTATCTTAGACATCTCCATGACCCACAGCCTTATGTGCATTTCTATGATACTTCATATTGAGAAGACTGAACGGTTGAAAGATACACCTGTCATACCACAGAGTCATAGAGAGTTTTGTTGTAGCCAACTTAATCTGTACAAGAAATTTATAAAATAACTAAAGGTTAAAGAAGAAAAATAGAAAAGTTTGAGGAATAGAAGTCCTTGAGTTATGGTAAGAGAGTGAGGAAACATATTGTTTAAACAAAATGACAAGTACAGGAGAAATACTTAAAGTGTAGAAGGGCACCAAGTAATTTTGGAACTCATAACAGAGTAAGGGAAACATTATTATTCTCACAGGTTGTGCCTACATCTTCAAAGAAATTATTCACAGCAATGAAGCACAAGTGTCTCAGAAATAATGAAGAGGCTGACAGCAGGGGCAAAAACCCCCACAGTGCAGCTCCAAGAAAGGGAGGATTTTATTTAGTGTTATAAGGAGGGTATGCAATTATATACGAGCAAAAGGAAGATTTCCTGGTGTCCTGGTTTCAACTGGGGTTATGTTATGGCACCTGGCACCACGAACTATCAGTCTTTAGGATATATTTCAAGACCTAAAGAAAATTCTTAAAATGCTAAACTGGCAAACAACCTAAACTAGCAAGTGAGAAGTACTATAAGAAGGAAACTCCTATTAGCAGAGATGGACCAGAGGGTTTTAACTGCCTATAGTTTTTCCAAGTCTAGAAAAATGTATAGTTTTTAAATTTAATCTAAGAGAAAGATTTATTTGGCACCTAAATGTTTTTGCAATGGAAGCATCCAGTGCTAGAGAAATGAAAGACTTGTTCCCTGCTATTATAGATTCTGAGAACATATTTACCTTGCCAGATGAAATGTTACTTGTATCAGGAACAACTGTAATGAAAAAGACTTACTTCACAACATTTACACCTGAAACTCAATAAAAATGTGATCACAGGTTTTAAAGTTTTCATCTTCTGAAGGTCTCTTATCTACAATAAAACAGGTTTACAACATCTTTTGATGCATGAATCATTTTTGTGCCCTTTTGTGCTTGTAGGAGCTTATCAGTTTTCAGTTCCCATGAAAAATGCTCTTATTCCTTCTTTTTTTTTTTTAGTCAATTATGGTTTGCTTGCATTCATGCAAAACGTACTAATAACAGTAATTTGAGTAATTGTTCCCACCAATGATCACTTACTGTTCACAGACTACATCCAGCATTAAAAAATCCTGTTGCTTCAAGAGCTACAGATGGAGCCCGTGCCACGGGATGGCCAGGCTGAGACATGCAGCTCAGCTGAAATAAGAGCTCAATAACGAGAGCTAGAACACTTCTGCACTAAGAGTAGGTACAGTTAGGATCATTTTGGACTATATCTACTGATGAAGATCAGTGCTTAATGATCTCTTAATCCCACACTTCCTCAAATTTTTAATTCTGAGTCTGTTCTTTTCTCTCAACTGGAACTGAAATTGCTGTGAAAACCTCAGGAATGTAATCAGAAAATATATATAATTTTACTTGACTGGTGGAAGTGAGGAGTTATTGAAAACCTGTCTCTGCCACAGCTTGATAACCAGGAGAGAGTGAGAGGTGAAGATGTCAGCTCAGAAAGACAGAGATACTTTTCATCTTACTTAGGTGAAACGGAAGAGTGTGAATGGAAGTGTCACAGCTCCGTGGGTGGGGTGTCATCGCACTCCTGCTGTTACGGCCACACGTCAGCTGGCCAAAGCAGCAGGAGATTACACAGGGTGAAAGCTCTGCTTTGGCATCAGCTCAGGCAAACGACAGCCCTCATGCATCAGTCACACACATAAAAAGCAGTAATCCTGGGCAATGCAGCTCACTTGTAATGTCTCCTGTGAATATGAGAAATCCAGATTACATGGATAGGACCCACATCAGAGCTATGATTCAACATCTGGAAACAGGCTGGTGGAACAATCCAATAAGACCAATGTTCTTACCCTGAATTATACTTCAATTAGTCTGTCAAGACAAAGGCTTAGACCACAGACTAATTTTAATTACTAGCTCTGGAGGGTTCATTTTTTGAGAGCAGTTATTAAAATGACCTTTGCAAATTCAATGAAGAAAGAAATGCTCCTTGTCAAGTAAAGAATAATCAATAAAAGGCAATACTGAAACTCCAGTTGTATTAGTATTATTTCATATAGCTTATCTTCAAAACTGAAGCAAAGCAATACTGAAGACAATTACTAAAATGCACTTGCATCAATAAAACCACTGCTTTAGTGACAACTTTATAAACTGTGGCCTTGTGTCGTAAATGATATTCAAATACAGCTATTACTAACTGCAGCAAGTCAATACAAAGTTTTACTGAGCTCATACTGATTGCAATAAAGAACACAATTTATTTATAGGAATTATCTCTAATTGCTGATAGTACTGTTGTTTCTAAACACCAACACATCTAAATTTGGGAACTAAGAAGGAAATATTTTAAGTGTCCAGGTAAAGTCTCTATTGTGTTTCATATGTGAAAAATATATGTGATGAAATTAGACTAAAGCAGTAATGCCTCATTTTAAGCAAAATATATTCACCCTGAAAAAATGCTATGAATAAGAGTTTTCCTTTATTAGCATTTATTTCCTTTATTACTCACAGACAAAATTATCAGCATCTTGTAAATTTTGTTACCCCTTCACTACTACTTGCCTTTCTTCCCCAGTATTAGAAATGTGACATCACAGTGTGTAATTGTATTTTTGACTGTGGTTCTTCACAGAAATATAATAAATATCACAAAAAAAAAATTTTTTTCTAGTTTTTGCACTGCATTTCTTCTCAGTATATATACCAAAAACCAATTATAAACCAATAATTACAAACATATATTTACTTTGGAGGCTATGTACTAAGGGCTTTACATTTATGACCAAATTCTTACAAAGATTTTCTTCTCTGCAGAAAGATACTTTTTTCATTTGTGACAATCTTTATTGTCAGTTTGGTTAAAAACTTTGGTCTTAGACACTCAACACATTTTCTTCACAACCTAAAAAATTGATTCATTCTACTGAAAGTGACATGCTTCTTTTATCCTAGCATATAAACAAACTGCTTGCCTAATTGGAGATATCTTTTAAAAAGGAAGTTTGCAATACAAAATCCCTGCAGGGATCAATTAGAAGAGCAAGCTATTCACAAAGGAAGAAAAAGTAAAAGACCTGCTGCAAATAATAATGTCTGAGAACAGCAGAATAGTTACAAAAAATATCCAATGATGCATTTGTAATCCTCTCTGTTAAAGCAACTATGTCAAGAATATTTTCTGTTTATTTGTGAAACAAAGAAAGAGGAATGTAGTTTGTTCACTACCAACACTGTAGGGTGTTAAACTGTAAGCAGATTAGTTATGCCCTTTTTTTTTTAATGGCAAAAGTGAAAAAAACCATAGCCTACTACTTTTAAGCCATCAACTGACATATTGTTACACAGTAGCCCAGACTGGAGAGGATGATAAGTAGTTTGACTAGATGACATTTATTTCCAGAGATTTACCAGGAGATGAAATGTGATATAAACTTGATGTGAACATTGACTGACCTCTAGCTAGGCACAGCTGCTGATTCTTTGTGAGTTCCAATGCAATACATTTGATTTGGATCTGCAATATTTCCTAGTATTGTCAACACCTTCACCGGATTTTCAGAAAGGAAAGTTGGAAACCAGTGATCCCTCACATCAGGAGTGACTACCCTATGACTCTGCTGCACATAAGAATCAGTTTCACTGACTACAAAGGGTAAAATACTTACTTTAAAATGCTACTTATTGCTGAAAAAGTCATTAGAAGATTTTAAGTAGGTAACTCCTCTCAGCAAGGTATCAGAAAAGCAAGAGGAGGCCTTCAGGCTTTGAAATATCTTGGGAAACAGCTCACAACCTGAGTTGGAGGGTCTACTTCACTGCATCTTACTACCTCATGTGAACATACTGCATGATTTTTATAGCTTTGACCATTCATGAACAATTGTCTCCCATTTTGTCCTACAGTTCTCTCTATCCATGTATTGTGTGGGAAATCCAGGCCTGAACATCAGCTAAAAGCACACTGAAGAAAGCTGTCTGCCTTTTCCTCAGGCTGAACTGCTCTCCCTACACCGAGTCTCTTCCAGTGAGCCAAGGCTGGATATTGTGTTTTAGAAGTACACAACACCTCAGAATAACAAAAATCCATGTATCCAACAGATACTCAATTACCTTTCAAGTGGATAGGGCATCTGCACAGATTTCACCACACTGCACAGAGCAAGTGGCAATTTTCCATCTGTGAATGGGGTTGATAAAGCAGCAATCAGCCTTGCATCCAGACTCAGCTCTACACTGTGCCTACCCAACAGCAATAAAAGTTAAAGAAAGAAATGCCTCTTTAATCAACTGCAGAAATTCTGGCCATTTACAAAGTATTCAGCCAGTCTCACACATGCACGTCCTGTCCTGACCCACAGTGGCTCGGGCACATATAAGTCTCCAATGCCGTAACACAAACAGCATGACAGAAGTGCCTCTTTTGCGTGTCACTGGCATCTTACAAACAAAAGTTGTCAAAAGCAAAGAAGTGTGGAACTGTTGGATTCCATGACAGAATTAAATGAAAAATCTAAAATATCAGTGGATGTATATTTTATCAGTCTTTGACAGGTTCTTCAGGAAGAGAAGAAAGGTAGGAAAGTTCAGGAGAGAGGTTTATGAGTGAAAACAAGCCAAGTGAAATGTCTTTCTAGTTCTAATGAAACAGAATTTATTTGGTTAAATATATTCTGTAAATACCCACAATGTACTCAGTTCTGTACAATGCACTCAGATCTGTATTCAAAACTGGGCTAAAGGCTTTTCATTTGTGCAGGCAAAATGCATTTATGAGAAGAATGTTGCTGGGGATGAGAGCCAGAAACAGTTAAATTTTGGTGTCTTGTGCAAGATTTCTCTGCCTTTTTCCCTTCAAGGTAATTTCACCTCAGCAGGGACCCAGGGGGCTTTCCTGTGGATTTAAGCCCATATTGATGTTACAACGAGGCTGAGACTTGACCAGAAGGTATGAGCTAGCTTAAGCTTTCCCCTACTTTTGCAAAGAGCTAACATAAGCAGCATACTGGGGACTTACCAGGGAGTGCTCCCAGAGGCGGCGTGGCGGTGGGCATCCCCCCTGCGCAGACGGCTGTTATGAGGCGGAGGGCGCTCGAGAAGGAAAGGAGGGAAGATGCTTCTGCATCGATCCACCTTTAAATCTAGATCTGTGTATTGAAGAGAAGTCAGGGAGGAAGGCAGGGCCTAGGAGACTTGTAGATACGTCTAAAATGCCCCAGGCAGCAAGTGAGAGATTAATTCACGACCTGTGGAGAGCAGAGTTTGGGAAGTGAGTGTCTCAGTTTAAGGAAACCCAACGCGTAAGGTGGTCTTTCAGCACAGTGCCTCCTTAGGAGGCTGCAGAGCCTGAAGCAGTAAGGAGCAACAGAACTGCAGCGCACCCAGAACATCTTCTTTTGGGAAAGTGGAAATGGATAGCAGCCAAATTCTATTCCATACGTCTCAATGCAAGTCCCAATATAGTAAAGCTAATTCCAAAATAATAACTGTATAAGGAAATTTTAACAACAGCTCAGGTATTAAAAACACTGTACTTAATACACCTAAGGTAGTCCTTGAAAAAAATGTATTATAGAAGTTTTGTATACACAGTGATATTCCACAACTCAGGGATTTCTTCATTTCTTCAATTTAAAACACAAAATAGAAGTAGAAATAGAGACATACAATTTCAATTTTAAACTCCCTTCAATTTAAAAGTAAATTTCAAAACTCTTTATAGTACGTTTTCAGTCAAAAGTGTGCCCATGAAAAAAGGTAGTATAAAGTGTAGGCAGCAGCTAAGTTCCAGTAAGGTACCAATAAGGTCCCAATAAGACCTTGACTTAAATTTCTTCCTAAAGCTGTATTAGTCTCCTCAACAGAGCTTTACTTTATCCTAAATGAATACCTCCATTAAATCACTACCCAAATGGGTGTTAATGAAAATGCAGTTTATCTAAAGAATACCCAAAAAGTACCAAAACAGTATTGGTTTTCACAAGAAAAGATTTTACTTCTATAAAGTGCCTTCATCTTAGACACTGTTTAAGCAGCTTACGTACGTCTGCAAAGCATATGAAGTTTCTAAGATAAAAGCCTCCAGATAAGAGTACAATATCTGTATTACAGCTGTTACATACATGAGATGATACAAGTGTTGTTTCTCATTTATCATATTTTCCTAAGATATTCAAACTACATACAGTTATCTTGTAAAAGATGAAATAAATTTAAAAAAAAAGAACCAACCAAAAATCCTGCTCCAAACCCTCTCAGATTTTAAATGTTTTATCACGCGGTAATGAAAAGAGATTGGAAATTTTAAAATAAAATTTAAAAAGAAAAAGAAAAAGCAGACCTGTGATAGCTAAAAATAAGAGCAATCTTTCTGTTCTGTTAGGAGTAATTTCTGTAGTAACTTACATGAATTATAAATTATTAATTCATGTAAATTACTACAGGAATGTGTCCACAAGTTCTGAACTTTTTTTCATGAAAATGTAGTTATAGTTTCCTCTTAAGTGAGAAGGCTGGTTTACTTCATATCCAGACAGGCTTGCTTGGAAAGTCACAGCTTCATTTGACTGGTCTGAGTTTTTCAGCAGGATTTTCTTTGTTTATATAAAAACATAGGCAAAATTGTGCAATGAAAATCTTAGAAACACTAGGAACAGTTGTGACTGATAGTGCTGTTACATGAGACTACCTGACAGCAAGCTAGGTCCCTTCCTTCTGTGTTTCTACAGTAGCTCCCTGCAGCAATGGGCCACGCTAGGACTGGTGTCTGCAATAACTCCAGGCACAGTTGTGCCTTCAACGTACAACTGACCTAATGCTTCTAGCCAAAGAAAAAAAGCTTCCTGAACCCTCCTGGTGCTTCTCCAAGATGTGGAAGGTGGTCAAACCTGTCATCTCTGCTTCTGTCTGAAGTGCAGAAAAGGCACAGTTACACATTTCTGAGTTCAGTCTGCAGATCTAGAAAGACAAGTCTTCTGAGCTGTGATTAAAACCACTTAATCAGTTTAACCTCCTGAGAGATAAATATTTCACCTCTTGCTGCCCACATCCTCCCTCCCCCTTCTCCCTCAGAGATTCCCATGCCTCTGCAGAAGCAATAAAACATTGAGAAAAACCCACTTGGTTTTCTAACAAACTTTAAAAATGTTTATTATCTGACTTATTTTCCCATGATTATAACTATTAACTGCCACTACATTTAAGTCTTGCTCCAAATCAGAAATAGGAAGCCCACACTCTATTCTAAAAGCTGTCCTGTCATTACTTTTCATCTGGTTGTTAGCAGTAAGTGCTAAATAATCCAGAATTTTATTATCATTAAATGTTAAGTTTTACTTTGGAAACACAAATAGATCCTATGATACACCAGATTCTCTAAAACATCACCTAATTTTAAATGCCACAATCAAAACAACCAGCTCTTACCCATGACACAAAGACATTTTTCATTAAAAGAAAGCAGCAAGTTGTTTTCATATGACAAAATGATGTTTTCTATATACCTCCAATAAGTATGTAATGAATGCAGTGGTTCCAATTTTTGTGCCTGATGGGCAAATGCCACCAAAAGGTTTCAAGTATTTTCTGTTCTTTACTACTGTCAGTTGAACAGACTGCTTGCTTTCAGAGAAATTCAGGAATCAGACTTACAGGACTTCTGGTTAGTCTGCTGCAAAGTGAAGCCTGATAGGCAGCATTTCTTAGTACCTGATCACTGACATTGAAATAACGTGGGCTGAAAGGGTGACTCTAAAAACAAAAGTAGCAATACAAAACTCGATGAAAAATAATTAATCTCTAAACTGAGGTTAAATCACCTTCAAGGAAAGCCTAGAAGCCACTATTTTAATATTCACATTAAATTCTCTGAATTGCATTTTAAATTTCAGGGTAGTGCCGAAAAAAAGCTTTGGGATATGAAAAGAATTTTTTAGGACATGAAATCTTATGGGTCAATTTATTTTCCTATTTGTATCACTGTAAACTTACAGCAACCTCACTAAGATGCTGGGAGTAACTCCAAGATTATGTTGATGTGAACCAAAGTAAAATGTAGTCCCATTAACCTTTCCTTTCCTTGATTTGTCCCATAAAGAGCAGTGAAGACTAGAGGAAATTTAAAAAGTTATTCAGTGGATTTTATTTACATAGGACTCTGCAAATATGTCATTTTCAAAAAAAAAAGGAGCTGCCATTAATTTTCTGCTCTGCTTAGAGGTAATTTGGAAGATGAGTCCTGGGAACTGAAAAATAATCGTTCTTCTAAGATGATCAACACTTGAACTCTCAAGATGAGCACGAATAATCACAACTAAGGACATATGAATATACATAAAGCTGTGGATATATTCCCATTTATGGGACTTTGGAAGATGGAACTAAAAAGACTGTAATCCATTTTAGCATCACCTGGTTTGATGTTCATGTTGGTAAGACACCTGTTTATATCTCCCTTACAAATATTACAACTTACACCAGCTCTGATTTTATTTGAATCATTCAAAACATTGCTCCCTCCAGTCTAAATTAATTTGCATCTATGTCAAGCCTTGTTTGCAGCATCAAGCAAAACCTACATTTTACAGTTGCCATCACTAACTAATAATTAGTTTTGTTTCATTATCAGAATTATTCATCAGAAATTTATTAAGGTACAACTGCTGCCTACAGCTCCTCCCTCTAACCACATCCTAAAGCATCTCCTGCCACATATTATGCTAAAATTTGCTTTCCAGACTAGGAGTCATACTCCTAACTCCTCTGTATTTGATTGTGCAGTTTTCATTTAACTGATTTGGAAGGAAGGACACTGATACAAACCATACTGCCTTCTGCATAACAGTCTTTCCTTCCTTTCTCCTTCCCTCACACAGTTATACCAAATGTCCTGGGAATATTAAATTTTAAAGCTCATTTGGAGGTGAATATATTTTTATCATATACTTAAGCAAACATTTTCCAAAACATATATTTTGAAACAATACAGCATCTCCTTTCTAATTTCAGTAGGTCATCCAATCACCATGGAGTCATATAAGACAAGTTCATGAATGCTTTTAACTACTCTGGCTATAGACAGCAACCAGGAATATGGACTTCAGTTGTGCCACTTCCTTTCATTTCTAAAACTATCCACTCCCAGCTGTGGTGATAAAAAAGCACTGAATGTCATTAACATTTCCCTTTTCTGTCTGCAAAGAGAACTAGGCAATGTATATTAGATACTTTTGTGGATACACAGACCCTCTATCATAGTGCAGCATTCATTACATAAACCATGCCAGCTATTTCTACAGGTAGGCAAAGCAAACAAAATTGAATATAGCAACTGTAATTGAGGTTTGCAAAGAAACTTGGTGGAGTGTTGTTCAAATAAAGAAAACTCCTATGGTTATTTGCACTGGCTTATTCCAGGAATAATTATTTTTTCCCTTTTAGTTATGAATTCACCTTGGAAAGACAATAGAAAATTTGGTTTTTTCCTTATTTTCATAAGGGTCACATACAAAATTGAGAATGACAGCCCAGGTGTTTATATAATTTCCTTTTATTAAATGTGAAAGCTACACACAAATAGTCTGCCACACAGATAATACCAATTCCATTTTTCAAACTCTAGGCAATAATGCTTTTGGTCACAAAAGCAGACATTACAACATATTTAAAAGTTGTACTGATAGATATTAATGACCATTAAACTACCAAAGAAGTTTCCTGGCATGACACGTAACTCTTGTCTCTTCTGGCAATGGCACTGGAGTGTTCAGTACAAACATGGCTCCTGGAAGCAAAACTTTCACATTCTAGTGCAAATATGGGTTTTGTGCTTCAAAGACATCCAAAATCACCCTTTTGGATGAGTCTGAAGTATTTGTGTGGTACAGAGATTCCTGCCTCCTTACCCTTATTTATCGGATTCCCATATGATGTCTAAAAATTCACACTTGTAGATTAGTTCGTCACAAACAGACATGTAAATATTTTCTTTGGAATGCCTCAGGAGGAGATCAGATGAAGGATCTGCAGGCACCACTCCTCCACTGCTGCTGATTTTGCTTCTTTTCTTGCTTTTCTCTTCCCCAGAGCCTCCTGCCGAAGGGATTGGGAAGTTTATGAGCATCCTGGAAGCACTGCACTATCTGATGATAGCAGATGAAACTTGATTCTTGATACTGTGGGATCTGTCTGTTAATTCTGCAAGCAAATTATTACCTGCTATCTCTGATGCATCGATCTCAGTTTTAACTACGTTGCCAGGTTTTCATGGTCAGCACACTCAGAATAAATTCTCAGTTTGGGCAGAGTTCAGCTGCTTTTGAAATACCTAATTAGGAGCCAGATTTTTCTTCTAAAAAAATTGTGTTCACACAGTGCTAGTTTTGCTTCAACGCTTAGATGATGTGATTCACATGCAAATGTTGCACAGCTCCTGTAAAAAGGAATGTTTATTTTCTGAATTGTCCTTCTTAACAGGACAATGGAGGAGGAGAATATGAAAGAAGGGAGAGTTTCTTTCTCTGCTTAGCTGGAGCACTGTGTCGGAAAATGAAACTGGGTGTGCTACAGCATGACCCTGGCAGACGGCACGGCGGATTGCAGGAGCACCACCAGACAGAGCTGACTGCTCCTCTCCAGCTCTTGAAGCACTACCTTGACGGGAAATTTTTGTTGTCTTTCAAAACAAATTGAAAAATTAAAGCGAAACAAGAAGAAATGTGAAGAGGGCACAGTGGATGTTTGGGCTAGGGGGGAAAAAGGGAATGAGAGCAGAAAAGCTGAGAAAGGCTTTAACAGTTCAAAGGAATTATTCCTGTCTCCTTTTCTCAGGCTGCTCTTTGCAGTGAGGTTGTCAAGCATCAAGGCTATATATCAACATGCACAAGTCACCTCAGTTTTGACACTTCCTATTTTTGTAGAGCTTTTGATACTGGAACACTAATAACAGACCTTTTAATATGGAGTTCAGCACATAATTTTGATTTCCAGCTCCTTAAAGATCAAAAGTCTGAGTTGTTTTGAGGAATACTTTAATTGAAGAGTCTTTCCTGATTTGTACATACAAAAATGTATTTATGTTTATATGCTGTATTTTCTATATGCTGCTAGTCTGAGTATATATTCCATCCTTGATAGATGAAAGAGTCATACACTGTGATTTTAATTTACTGTAAACTTAATAACTAACTTGACAGAGAATAAATATATAAATAAATACATAAATAAATATATAAATAAATGGTTGAGGATTCCAGGAACCAAAAAGCCTGAGAGAAACCAATGCTCAGAATACTTATTTCTGATAAACAGTTACAGCATTAAAATCTTTCAGTCTGACATTTGGCTGAAGGTTGAGTGTTAATCATACTGAAACAATTTCACAAATCCTTGCTGGGACAGGCAGTGCTAATCAAAAAGAGAATGAAAACCTTTAAGAGGAATTTCATCTTTTCAGAAAATGTAGGATGACTATTTCTTATACAAGCTTCTGATTATTTCCTGATTATCAGCAGTCTTTTGACAATGAAGGAGGTGGATTATAATGGTTGGTCTAAACGCAAAGGAAAAGACCTTTGCCAAATGAAGGAAACATGCATTGTTGCAAGCCTTATGGACCTTGTAGGATGAAGAAAATGTTGCTAAAAATGACAAAGCAAATTAACCAGTTTGATAAAACGTGTGACAGCTCCCTGGATTTGCTGACTACTTTACATAATTGCAATAGCTCTTCAACAATATCACTCTCCATAGATCATTTTAGTCATTTTCCCAAGGCACACTATTTCTTGCCACTTTTCCAATTTAACTCATTTATATTCCTCATATATTCCTATTTATTCAAATTTACTCTTTTTTTTTCTTACGCTTGATCATTACCTACTGTTTAATGTAAGCCAGTCCTACAAATTCTCGGTATTCTTTTCAGGAAAACAGAAATTGCAGAATCACAGAATCAGCTAGGTTGGAAAAGACCTTTGAGGTAATCAAATCCAACCTATGATCTAACACCACTTTGTCAATTACATCATGGCACTAAATGCCATGTCCAGTCTTTTCTTAAACACCTCCAGAGATGGTGATTCCACCACCTCCCTGGGCAGCCCATTCCAATATCCAATCATCCTTTCTGTGAAGAACTTCTTCCTAATGTCCCACCTAAACCTTCCCTGGTGCAGCCTAATACTGTGTCTTCTTGTCCTAAATGTGAACCTCCACCTATGTAAATATGATACATGAACCAGCAGACCTGCTGCTGAACTCCTGTTTCCTGAGGACATCAAGTCCTGTGCCATCATTTCCAAAACCTGATGCTAAACCTATGCACTTAAATGTATGAGCATAAACTCAAGCTGCTGATTCAAAAGCTCTGAGTCACTCTGTAATTGCTGGATCACCCAGAGCACAGAGAAAGCATGTGGACCTGAATTCTTCATCCAGCCAAACCAAAAACCTCTGCTGCCTGACATGCCAACTCTGGGTCCCCAGACTATTCTGGACTCACCTTCTGCCTGCTGGGAAACAGAGGGCTGGCGGTGCTGGCAATATCATATAGCAGGAGAATATAGCACGATAGCAATGTGCCTCCCCATGAGTTCCCAGGAAACCTCAAGGGAATTCCCTGGGCTCCTGTTGCAGTATTTCTGTCACACAGCCCCAGGACACCTACTTCCAACCTCATGGCAGTCATTTAACACCCTAGAATTCCAATCCATCATTATTTCCTTTCAGGTTATAATTACCTTGCAACTGGCTTTGTTTCTATCTACCTGAAACAAAAGGAGACTTTATAAAAGGAATTATTGTTCACAGCAATATTGTGTGCTGAACAGCTTATGGGGTCCTTCTGCTTGCCTGGCACTGTGTGAAAAACAAAAAGAGAAGCTGGGGCAGATCTCCACAGCTTGGAAGATGTCATATACTTGGTAAAAGCAAATACTGAAATTTGTTACACCCAAATATAGCACTACCTCAAAAATAATCTCCATATCACTTGCCTAGATTTATCACGAATTCCTTTCTCATTCAAATGCTGCATTTTTCAAATCCACAAACTATTGGCTAAACCTTTTTTCCTAGGCTGGGAACTTCATAAAGCAAAACAATTAAATGGTCTAATTTGGAACAGACAAGCTGGCATTCCTAGCATTCCACACATTAAATGACAGAAAGCTTGAGAGCAGAGATAGCCCAGAGAAAGAGTAAATAGAAGCAAGTTTCCAAGAACCCTCTCAGTATTCTTCTTACATGTTATCTTGCATATGATCTGGATTGTTTGGTGCCATATGCAATATCACCAGTTTTCCTGCCAGAAATGCCAGGGTTCAGGGACCCTGCCAGTTGAGGACTTCTTATATGAATTCCTGCTTGAAAATTATCTGTATTAAAGGAAGAAGAATTGCATAGCAAGCTAAGAAATTGCATTAAGAATGGTGCAGTATTGAAGACTCTTGTAATTCATGTCCTTGTGCCCACATAGGTTCAGAAATGATAACCAATGTGTGCTGCATTGTACAGTGACTGCTATGGCTGTTCTTTGTAATGCCTCAAAAAACACATGTGAGTAGGGCACACCACACAAAAGTTGCACCAAGTGCTATTTTATCTCTGAACCTACTATGGAGGGAATGACATAAAGCGTTAGAATTTAGAATATCAAGCAACAACCTGAAAATTATGAGTTCTAAAATATTTTCCCAAACTGATAGAGTTTAGCTGCTACCTTAAAAATCCATGCAAAAATTGTGTAAAAATATGTGTCTGCTAGACTTACAAGCTGCCCATAACAGGCAATTTTGATAATCTAATATGCCTATTAGAATCTGTTTGGCTTATTTCGCTGTGAAATTGTGAATTTTTTCCCCTTAAACTACAAATTGTACTGCTATATTTCATTCTCTTCTGTAATTTTTTTCTATTGCTAACTTAAATAAAAGATAAATACAACTATGACATGAATTTTGGCTGAACATTTCAACACAATTTCCACAGAATCATTCCCTTCCTGGCAGTACTTTTTTCTGGCTCAGGCACCTATTCAGCTTCACTAACTCTCCTGTCTTCAGACTAATCAGACCTTACCCACCTTTTTTCCAACAACAGTCAGAAGAGTAATGGTGGCTTGCTCAACCTGGTTAAACTCTACCACCATCCATGAAAGGCTCTTAGGAGCCTCTGACTTTTTATTGAAAAGGCACATACCTGTGAACATCTAAAGTACTTCAAAAAACCCAAGATTCATTAAAAATAAAAGATTTATATGTTAACATATTGCACTACCCATATTATCATTATTGTGTTCTCAAAAACTAATTTAGCAGTTTTTAAAAAATAGCAAACAGAGGGTTGCACTGAAAAATAAAGGCCTTTTTCCCACAGGTATCCTAGTAAATAAAGCAGAAAAGCTGGTTAAAAAAATTATTTTATATAAAGAGAACTGTTTTGAAATTGGCTTTCAAAATGTGTCAAGGATTTCCTAAGGTGATCTACTGTCAGTGCATTTTGACTTTCAGCTATTCTCACTATGTTGTTTAAGTATTATTACCAGTTCTGATCTCATAGCATGAACTGTAAAGTTCATATTTACAAGGAAATGAAATGTGGGAAAATAAACAGGAAGTGGTAAAGCAAAGACATCCATCTGCAGAAGGAAACTGCCTCTCAGAATACTCTAGCTTAGAAAGAAATAAATGGATATCACAGAACTTGACACTTAATGTAACTTGTATTGCAAGATAGTTAAAATGGAAGACAGACCTTGGGTGAATTTATATTTATATGCTTTATATTCAAACCTTTCCTTGGAGACTTCACTGGCTCTATGAACTAATGTGAATATGATTTTACTCAAACACCATCCATTCTGCCTTTAGAGTGAGTTTTGTACCAGTTAACCCTGAACAAGTGGCCACCCACTAATAAATATAGATACAGCTGCTGCCCAGAAGGGTGGATAGTCATGATTTAGTGTGACATGACATTAGAAGCATACTCATATAGTGGAAAGGGGTTGAGCGCACAGAAAAGAAGGACAAGTGTCAGTACAATAAAATGACACAGGAAGTTGTCTGGAAGGTTATGTCCTAGTTGTCCTAGAGAAAATAAGAACTGAAAGGCTGGAGGTAGGAAAAGGGTTCAAAATGGTGTGCACCTGAAAGCTGTTTGCATAGAAAAAACAGGGTCATTGAAGGAAAAGAGAGTGAAGTTGATATACTTTAGTTTTGAACATTCCTGTACATTCCTTTATCATTTCTTGATTTTGCAATGAGATTTGCCCCATATCTGCTTACTTTATACCACATCTTACTCATTTTGACATCAAACTTGAGACAACACCCCAAGACATATTTAATCACACAGTGTAGCTGTGTGTCTCCACATCAACTTGCTCCTGAGCCTGCTTCTTTCAGTCTCTGCCTCCAGCCTCTGCCACTTGTGGCTGTCCAGTGGCTACAGAGTGGTGACCTGGTAATTTACCCTTGGAGCCCCACAAAACTCTGAAGAAAGAAAGGAGGCTCTGGATAACACACTCATCTCTACACCATTGATCTCCCTCATATAATCACCCCAAAATATAAATCTGGATGATTAGAGTTAGCCCAAGACACTAGGTAGGACAGCAAGGGGCTCTCTATACTCAGCATTCTCATTTCAGTCTCTGTTGTGCATGTTTTGTCATTTTGCATTCATAGGTACTGAAACTGCATTACAATGTTCGTTCTAAAATTTAAAACTGTTTTGCCAAATGTTACCCAGAAAGTGTTGCTGGCCTTATCCTCTTATATTTTACCATGCAGTGTTTTTTATTAAGGTAGGCAATACTTTGCTCAATACTGCAAGCATTGCAAACATCAGAATTTAAAAAAAGGCAACCTTAAAAATATCAAATATAAACTTTGCCTGAGATCATGCTAATACTGTTAATGATTAAACTAAATAGCAGTATTTATAGACTCAGTAAGTTGCTTGTTAAAGTCTATTAACATTTTCTTTTTAGTCCTTCTAGCACTTCATCCTGTATTAGAATAGTAAAAGTTTCTGGAAGATGTAATTGCTATTACCTGTATCCTAACATGTTTGGTTTGTTTATATTTATGATGGGCTTGGAACATTTTTTCACTTATTACCAGGGGGTTTAAGTTGCTGTTTTACATTCTCAGTTGCAACCTCACCTCAATTTTATGTGTGAGTGTGTGTCTGGAAAGTTGCTGCTTTCAAGCTTCAATGGCACACTCAAAACTTAACAAGCTCTGTCTTGAATTAGAACACTACAACACTGAGTCAAACTTCAACTCACCAAGGCAAGAATTACAGTCTCATTCATAAACATTTTTGGCCATGCCCCAGTGTGGCAGCCTTCAAATGTAGCTGCATATCGTTGATTTTCTGAACCCTGAAGAGAGGACGTGGAACATGAGGCACTTGAAAGAACAAGCCTTCACAGTCAGAGCTAAAACAAATCTATAGCAGAGCTGCATAGAAGTGGTTCTGAGACCCGGTCAAATGCTGATTGGTGTCCTGCAGTGCCTAAAAATAAATTGGTCAAGTCTCACTGCAAATCCCAGGGCTGTAAGAGAAGCAAATTCTTCTTTTTCTATCAGATTTACGGGAAAACCTGAGGATTGTTGCTTTTTTCTTTTTTCTCTATCCCCCCCCACTTCCTCTTCCTCTTTTAGAACTACTGTATGGGTGCAATTTTACAAACTTGTCTCTTTATCTTAGCCAGTACTGGGCTAAGTTAGTCTGGAAAACCAAGGTATACTTCTGTTGTGGTTGATAAACACCATATAAACAGGGGCAAACAGGGGCCTGGCGTGTCACTCTGGAGAACAGGCTGCCTGCTGAGGCGCCAAGAACTTGTCCCTGCATGAGGAAATGTCCTGCAGAGGTGAGAAAGCTGGCTGTCAGCCAGGAGGTTGCAGCCAGCCTGCCCTCAGCTGTGCAGCTCCAGAACAAGCTCCTCCACTTGTGTACATCTCATTCTGTCTGCAGCTGAGATGTCTTGGTTGCTTTAGTCAAAGAACGAGCTGTTAGCAACTTTCCTCTTCACTACCAGCTGTGCCTTCCAACCTCCACCTGGTGTCAGCTTTAGGATGTGAGCTGTTGTAGATAAACTCCATGTATCTATCTATGAGGTGATTTTGTGGCTGGATTAGGTCACAGAGCCACTGGTGTGTGGCCACAGGGAAGGAGAGGAAGGGGCAGCCAGGGCTAGCAGAGCAGTACTGCACCTTGCAGTTCCATCTGACTCTGTGAACCTTGAATGCACCAATGCTTCGAAAGAGTGGAGACCTGCAGGCTGCTCTGTGCTGCTGATCAGTTTCTTCTTCCCAGGGATCATTATAACAAATGGCATTTTGTCATGGGTAGGAGTGCTACCCATCACCAGGGACTAATAACAACATAGGCCAGCGCTTGACAGGAAACTGTGGAACATAGCACAAGATACTCTGCCTGAACAGTGAAAGCTCAAGGCTTTTAATGGATCAATCATTAATGTGATCTACCTTAAACCTTACATTCATGACATTTGCTTTAAATCAAAGTGCCCTCAAGAAACATTCAGAGCAAAGACTTGGTATATAACCTGAAATCATCCACCTTGTTTCAAGCTGAATAATAAAACTAAATACACTCTGTAAAACAAGTGTGATGAATATTTCTTTTCAATTTTTAGAGATGTTAGATATGCTACAGCAGCATTTCAAAATTCAGCTGTATTAGCAGACTTCCAGGTTCCTGATAGATGAAAACTAGTAACATGACAATTACATATGTAAATGAGACAGCACCTGAAATTCCAGTCAGAAACATCTAAACCAGATGCATTCTATTGTAACACTCACTCTGTGAGAGTCCTTTGGACTTCATAATCAGAGAATTTTAAAAGTAAGGTTCTGGGACCTTCAGTGTCAGCTAAAGTGATAATTCTGAAGTAATACAGAAGAAAAAAAACCCACTTGAAGCTAAGTCATCTAGCAGTGAAGTGAAGAATTACACTACCTTTGGCTTCTTACATATATTTACCTTCCAACAGCTACGTAAGGGCTGGATGAAGCCACAAAGATGATAGGGATGGTGTTAGCCTCCTCCCTGGGGTGTGACACTTCGCTATCCCATTACCCACATACAACCACAGAGGGACTCCAGCAAGGGATATCCAGTGTGAGGATCAGAAGATTCTCCTGAAGCAAAGTCATATCAACATCAATGACAACATCAAGACCAAAAAATATACTGTAAGATAAGGCTATGTAAGAGGCACAATGGTACAGTACTTACTAACTGCACAGACACTGTTCCCTGAAAAATTCTAAAGTTTTTGTATTTGCTTTCACCCTACATTAATGCAAGCAGAAAAACTTTCCAACTCTTTCTGTAGAAAAAGTGGAAGTGTGAGAAACTACACTGTGCATGACTTCAGGCCACTAGAGGACAATGGAAATTGATGTCCCTTGTTCACCTGGTTTGCAAGTTTGGGACATGCCCTGTCTCCCCTTAAGTAGGCTTTCCATGCTGCACAATACTAGAGACTGCATTTTTAACCCACTTTAGTAAACATTTCTGCAACTCTGAAGATACAGCAAAGAACTTTAGATATGGAAAGAGAAACCTAAAACTTGTTGAGTTTAGTTTGGGGTATTTTTTTGCCTCTATCTACTTCTCCTTGTCAGGTGCTTCGAGAGCTTTATCCAGTTCTTTAGCATGCCTCTATCTTCTCAGTATTTATGTTTTCCTATAGACATCTCCATCTAAACATGCCACGGTTTCAGTTTTTCCTCACATCAATGACAAGGAAGGAGCGATTCACTCCTCAAGTAATCAACCTTTTAAAAGTACTTATTGTCATAGTTAAATCCCAGCCAGCAATCTAGTCCCACGCAGCTGCTCATTCACTCCCCCATCAGCAGGATTTGAGGAGAGAGTAGGAGGGGTAAAAGTGAGAAAACTCGTGGATTGAGATAAAAATGGTTTAACAGGGAACGCAAAAACCACACACACAAGGAAAGCAAAACAAGGAATTAATTCATTCCTTCCCATGCAAGCAGGTGTTCAGCCATCTCCAGGAGAGCTGGGCCCCATCACATAGAGCAATGACTTGGGAAGACAAATGCCATCACTCCAAATGTCCCCACCTTCCTCCTTCTTCCCCCACTTTATATACTGAGCATGATGTCACATGGTCTGGAATATCCCCTTGGTCAGTTGGGGTCACCTGTCCAGGCTGTGTCTCCTCCCACCCTCCCCAGTACCCCTGGTCTCCTCAGGAGCGTGGCTGTGTGAAAGCAGAAGGGGCCTTGGCTCTGTGTAAGGCCTGCNGTAAGGCCTGCAATAACAAAAACATCTCTAAGTTACCAACCCTGTGCTCAGCACAAATCAAAAACACGGCCCCATATCAGTCACTGTGAAGAAAATTAACTCTACCCCCTACTTGTATATCAGAATAAATCCTTAGCTGGCCTCTTCCTCATCCTACTGAGGGCAGGAACAGGGGTGCTGGAACAGTGCATGCAGCCCTTGGACACTAGGGATGCTGAGACTTCCGGATCAGAAGTGTGATGTGATATATTTCCCCTCATAACTTACTCCTTCATTTTAATCATGTTGCCCCTGCATAACAATCTATTTGCTTCGAT
Organism: Atrichornis clamosus; assembly: GCA_013400975.1. Classification (NCBI taxonomy): domain Eukaryota; kingdom Metazoa; phylum Chordata; class Aves; order Passeriformes; family Menuridae; genus Atrichornis; species Atrichornis clamosus. The sequence goes on from WBMZ01013977.1 coordinate 169,943, forward strand.
TTTCTTTGGTGTTTTAGTTTCTAAAAAACATTCAGCCTATAGTCTTAAAGTATGGTATAATGTATAGAAGAGTTTCGCTAACTTTTTGATAACCTGACTCATCTCTTTTGGTTGTCTGTATTGCTCCCATAGAAGACCTGAGCTGTCTTAGAAGCTTTTCGAAAACCTTTCAGTAAATCTCAAGGCCTTTTTGTGATCCTGAGGAGGGGTTACTGCTCATTGTGTGAAAAACACCTCTCTGCAACCAAATATATTCCCAACTCTTTCTTATTAATGACTTTGACTTAAAATCTGATAAAACAAGAAGAATGTGGCCAATTAACTTCAGGAAAAGTTAAGGAAATACTCCAAGAAACCACTTTGATTGGTACTCAGGTTAGTTAGGGATTTATCAATTGCCTATTCACGCAACTATTTAAAACACTTTCCTGAAATATTGATGAGGAAGCAGTACAGAAAATGTTATTTTAGTCTCACATTTCCCTTTCAGAAATTGTCAGTGTTTCATCTTATGAAAATTAAATAGGATAGATTCATAAAGTAGTGTAATATAGAAAACTCAGCTGAGACCATTTGACTTTTAACAGTTTGTTCCCATGTATCTGAGAGCTTAAACAGTGCTCTATTTCAGCTTTTTGATTACTACTCTGTCCTTTTGAAACCATCTATGGGTTTACTGATTTTGTGATAAATTATTTTCTGGTTTTCCAGGAGGCTATAAGACTGTCAATGTCCATATGATAAAATTCTTAATGGAGCTTTACAAATTGGTCTTGTTTCCCCTTCTTTCATTCCTCTTTACATACCTCGAGAATTTTCCCAAAGGCACACACTGACTCTTTTATCTCCAAACAGCCCTGAAGTTCCTTCCATACCGGCCCTCTGAAACATCGGGATGTCATCCTATGGCAGGAGTGAAATGAGCAGGATTTTAACCAGAAGCTGCTCCAACTATTGGAGAGAAACCTGGATGGTTTGCAGGTGCTCCAATCTGCTCATTTCACCACTGGTTATTGCTGAGGCTGCACTTTACCTAGGATTATTCATATTAATAAATAAAGTGTTATGACCTATAAGGAGAGAATTGTACAAATTCATGGATCTTTTGGATGTCAGCTGACAACTCTCACAGTAGGCACTCTGTATTGTTAAGTGCATTCCAGCTGCTCTCTTGGGTATCTCCTGTACAAGATAATTTCTAGGATTGAAGCAGGAGAAGAGTATTGATCCAAAAAGGGGACAATGAAGTTTTGAGTCTGCTGAAAGATTCACTGCTTCATTTGAAGCTTCCACAATTTTCAGTTAAAAGAAAAGCTATGGAAAAACCATGAAGGACTCAAAAATACATGGCCACCTACTTCCAGCTAAAATTGGAGAAAATCCACAGGTTGCCATCTGTGCTCCCTGCCCCGTGAGGATAGGGACCTGGCCGAGTGGAGTTGGCTGGGCGTGGAACAGATGGAGAAGAAGGGATCTTCTTTCCAAAAGACAGTACAGCTGCCTCTCCTGTCTGCACTCACTCCAGACCTCTGAAGGGAATTCAGCCAGAACTTCTCCCATGGTCTTCACTGCAGTAATGGCAATCCCTTAAATAAATGCCATTGCATTAAACAATTATCTAATCCTAACTGCAGCTTGGACAGATGTCTAAAGGAAATTGTTGACAACTCTACAACCAGAATAGTTTAAAGGAAACTGTGGGAATTTGAGTTGAAAGAAATCAGCAAGCATTCATTTAAACCTCAAACAATTCATTTAAAAGATGAACTCAAGAGACTTTTCTTGCTATGATTCTAGTTTAGATTTTTGTATGAATAAAATAATTTTTGTGGTTATTGCTCCTTTTATGCTGTATTTCTAGCTGGAAAAAGCTAGAAGGCATTCAGAAGCTAGATTTCCCACAATTTCTGAATGCTGTATGGCTTCTGCCAGTTAAAAAAGCAGTTAAGTGCTGAAAGTACTGTTTTCAGACAGAAAATATTTAAGGATTGTTCTAAATTGTTCTTAACATTTGGAAACCTTGATGAAGCTGAAAAATTATTAATTTCTAAAATAAGATTTCCCTATTTATATTTTGCATTTGAAAAGTTTGCATTTGAAAGAGGAGAATGAAATTCTCTGAAAACAAATAGTTTAGCCTAACACATTATCTTTAGAGGAAACCCCTCAGCTGCCACTGTCCATGAGCAGAAGGTTGGCTGCATTCTGTACCTATTTAAGAACCTGCATGCACAGAAAAATGTCTCTTCTGATTTTGGCAGATGGTATACATGGGGTCTATAGTGGCTCACAATACTAATACTTCTTAAAACATGCAAACAGGAAGCCTCTGTGCTCTTTTTAAAAGTAAAGTTTCAACAGAGGTTTTATAAATATACTGTTTCTTACACCTCATATTAGTGCAATATTTGATGAAAGCACAATATTCCTTCTGCCTGAGACTATAAAAATCTGATTCATACAAGTCTGATTGCTCCATGCTCCACTTGAATGAAACAGAAGAATTTAGAATGATTTTTTCTTTAAGACTTATTTCTAAGCACTCTAGGGGCATTCCACAGATGCTGCAAGGCTCTAGATTTTGACATTAACACTAAATAAAGGTGCTGTTATATACACATTTGCAAGATGGAAGTGTCAAAATCACTCACATACAGAGAAAACAAATGTGAATTTCCTTGAGCTACATTGATCCTAGCAATAGAAACAAGAATTACAGACTCTGAAACAAAGCCCCGTATGTTTGTTTACAACTGCTTGTTTCCTTTTTAATGTTCTTATTTATTAACCAATTATATAATCTGGGGTTTAATCTTGGCTTTGTTCTTCACCTCCTGCAAGTCACAGTGCAAAGAGGAGCTGCTCTATGAATGGACAGAGAAATGTCACATAGTTACAGTTTCATCCTTGGTCTCCCTGTGGCAGAGGCAAGAATCAATATAGGGCAGCAAATATCTAGCACAAAATATCCCCCTACAGTGGAAGCAGATCAAAGGCTCCAAGCAGCACTGGAAGAGGTCCTCTCTGTCATTTCTGGTTTTTGACTAGGGAGGTTTGTCTTCTAGACCTGCAATATGCAATTCAGACAATAAATGCAAGTGATGTATCCTTATTCCTCTGCAGAGAGGTATTCCTGATTCATACGCCAGTCTACTCATAAAAAGAATCACTTTGTTTTACTTAACTTTAAGAGCAGATGAGCTGGACGAAATTTGGCAACAAGTCACCTAAATGCATGGTCTATTTAAAAAAAATCTTAAAACACAGCTGACTTCTCTAGGAGCTATAGACTTTTGATAACATGATCTCTCACCACATGTAGACGAGTTTCACTAGACCACCATACTTTTTAGAATGGAAGCCAATTAGAGACTAAATTAGAAAACAAAACAGAGATCTGGTAGACTAATCTGCAACCATCCTAATAATTCCTGAGCAGTAAGAGTAAATATTCTTATTCTTATTCTGATATAAAGAGAAGCTTTCATCATTTAAAAAAACCCTATGCAAAGTCCAAGAATGAGATGCTAGATCTGCAAAGCACTATAACACCATGCAGATGACTTCATAGCAATTTTTTTCTAAAGGAATTTAATATTTGAATGTTAGAATTAGGAAGTCTGTTAAATTCATGACCCTTCAGGGGATAAAATAAACATATTTTTCCAGCTTTTGGATTAAAAATATTTTCAGATAGCAATTCATCTTTTTTACATGTCTATATAGCAACTATGACCATAGCCTCTCAACAACTTCTAGACACAGTATCTTGTGAGATGGAGAAATGCTCCCAGGTAGAAAAGAGGGCTGGATTAAACTGTTTGTGATGGTTATACAAACAAGTTTACAACAGAATGGGGAGTTGTGTGCTTAGGGCCTCCTATGGCAGTGCACCAGGCAGGGCACAGATGTACCCCTCTGACTGCAGCACAGATTTATCCCTGGGGTTTGGTTATCAGAGTTTAATTTGATGGCCTCCTGGGAGCAACTTGGGCCCAATGACCTCGGAACAGGTTTCTGTAATTGTTTTTGTACAGCTTCTTAATAAAGATATGATAGAGTTTAAGTTGCAACATTATGATTTTTTTCTATCCATACATACAATTTTCTCTTAACCAAACCCAAAGAATATTGCTAGCAACATCTTTCATATAAATACTAAGCATTGTTGAGTTGAACACAGAACAGAACAAAGAGACATCACTGGCTTGATCCAGATGGGAAAAATAATCCTTCTGATCCAACATTGTCCAAATAGAAGAAGAATACATGGTAATTTTTTTTTTTAAAGGAGAAAACCAATATAAATTAAATATAACTGGAACAAGACCACCATAAAGACAAAACAAAAGGTTGTAAGGAAATGAGGTATGTCTGGAGAAGCCCTAACTTATGTGGCTAGTATCTTATAAAATGGACAAACCGATAGTGATTACATGTATGCCTACTAGGAAACTTTGATGTGTGACACTGAGCAGAGGTGTAAATAATAAACATTTTGGCTTCTATAAACCAACAAGTAATTCCCCTACAAAATGGGATGGAGGGACTTAATTACAACCCTTGAAAGGAAGCACTGACAGCATAGTTCACCACTCACAGAAATTTTGCTGCAGAAAGGAAGTCCAAGAAGCTGCAGCAGAGGTAAGCTGAATATAACACTATCTTCCCTTTCCAAAACTTCTACACACAAATTCCTATTTTCCAAAGAGTTTGGCTGTCCTTTCCCTACTGATAAGGAATGTATGGGCAGTTGACTATAAAGAGCCTGTTATTTACTCTTTTTAAAAACAACAGATTAAGTTTCTTAATTGACAAAGAACATAGATACTATGTAGTCTCCACTAAATGTCATTAATCACTGCCTGTCCATTCACTTTATTCTATAAGATACCAGACATACCAGGATTTTACAGCTGCAAAACTTTCCCTTCAGGAAAGACTAGACAGAATAGATGTAGTTTGATATTATGAAGGGTGATGCTTTGACCAAAGACACCAGTATTGGCACAGTTGCAGAAGCACAGTACAGGCAGGAAGAAGGGGAAATGAAAGTGCACTGCAGCTACATGATGTGTGGAAGCTGGTAAATGCACACTGTGTGCCAGAGATTAGAAAAAAAGTCAAATGGAAAAATGTAATTTCCAAAGTAGAGATAGAGTGGGAAAGAAATCGAGGGGATGGTCAAGCAAAGACGTGATATTAAAGACAGCAAATATGTTCTAAACTGAAGTAGGGTTATACCTACACCACAGAAGAAGTAGCTGTACGTAGCTGTACACTTTCGTTAAGCAAAAGATCTCTGGTGAGGCTGCACCTTGAATCCTGTATCCAGTTCTGGACTCCTCACTACAAGAAAGACATTGAGGTGCTAGAGCGTGTCCAGAGAAGGGCAAGGAGGCTGGTGAAGGGTCTGGAGCCTGCGACTTATAAGGAGCGGCTGAGGGAGCCGGGGTTGTTCTGCCTGGAGAAAAGGAGGCTCAGGGAGGACTTTATCACTCTCTACAACTCCCTGAAAGTAGGTTGCAGCCAGGTAGGGGTCAGTCACTTCTCCTAGGCAACCAGTGACAGGAAAAGGAGAAATGGCCTCAAGTTGCACTAGTGGACGTTTGGATATTAGGAAAACTTTATTCATGGGAATGGCTATTAAGCATTGAAACAGGCTGCCCAGAGAAGTGGTTGAGTCACCATTCCTGGAGGTATTGAAAAGATATGTAGATGTGGCACTGAGGAACATGATTTAGTGATGGACTTGGCAGTGTTAGGTTTATTATTAAACTCAATCTTAAAGGTATTTTCCAACCCAAAATATTCTATGATTCTACAATTTTAGCAGAAAAGGTCTGGAATATCTCATGCAGTCCTGGCCTCTTGTCTTCAGGGAGGAGGAACCACAGAACACAGCAGCAGCAAGAGACAACCTCTGAGGAGGACAAGGATTCATCCTGGTAGTGGAGTCATGCTGGAGACTAAGGAGTGTGACTTAGAATCACAGAATCATAGCATCATCAAGGTTGGAAAAGACCTTTAAGATCATGAAGTCCAGCCATCAACCCAGCATTACACAAACGGACTATTAGCTAAGGATTTCTGCCCATGAACAGAGTAACACAGTCTCCCTCCCCTAAAGGGGAAAATGCACAGTACACTGTTACAAAAACATGTAAAGGGAGTTACAGTAGGATTTGAATATAACCATAAAAAGGTCAAAATATGTTTAAATCTGCTCTCCATTATACATCCCAAGACAGATGGAAAATGTGACTTGATTTAATATGTTGCTACCTTTTTTGCACAGTACATTTCTCTTGAGACTCTCAATATGCATTTAACTAGGTTTTTACTCTTAGTTATAAAGAGTAATAACTTCTTCAGAGTGAAGAAGCATCAACTGCCTACCATGAATCTGTGCAATGATGTGCTCTTTTAAGATTAAAAGATGCATTAGATGCCCTGGACTTGAAAGCAGAAAAACCCAAAACAACTAAGCCATACATTGAAATTACTGTTCTGTTTACAAATAATGCAGCAATGTAGGAGAATAAAAGTAGGATTTTAGTTCCCAGAAAGTCACAGTTACAAAGTCCTGTAATTACAATGGGAAAAGGAATTGATATTCAATCAATTTTTTTTTCTGATGATGCTTGTGCATGCAGCCATGTCCATAGCATGTGAGCATATGGGGGAACATTCTCCATGCACAGCACAGATGCTTGCACAGCCATGTGCTTTCATCCTGACATGATCTCTGCTATCTTGATGAATTTTCCTTCAGTGAAATGAAGTGTGTTTCTGGGGTGGAACACATCAACTGTTTAATGACATGCAATGGTGCTCTTCAATCGCCGAGGATAAACTGCAGGAAGGAATACAGCATTGTATTTAACATTTCCCAGCAGGGGTTTCTATGTACCTTTCTCTCTTACTAAGTACAAGGAGAACCATAAACTGCATGTTTCAACTTATTTTGCATGTACAACACTGCAGCTCGTAAACCAAAACATGGCTTAATGTGTATAAATTCACAGGAAAATATACAGGGGTAGGATAGAAGCACAAAGATACCTGGACATTTCTTCTACCTATGTCACTTGACTGGCTGATTATTTTCTCTGTGAGACAACCAATTAAATAACTATTGAAAAGAATGTTCTGAACCTTTCCTTTCACAGACCCTTTTCCTAATTTCCATAATTTCAAATATATAAAAGGGCTATAAAACTGAAGAGTTAAAGCAGCTAGGACTTTATCCTCTGCTAGTAAACAAAGATGAATCTGATAATTTGTAAAATGTCACCATCTAGGGAAATGAGAAAGGTCTTATGATGCTTGAAGTATTATCATCTCGTACTTTAAAAATGTTTTGAAACCTTAATAGCTTGAAACTCAGATAATTCACAGCCACAAGGAAATAGGTTACACTTCATTTAAAGCTGTAAATCCTTTTGAGGGTGTTTAACCATTTGAGACACTGGGCAATTTCCACTCAGGGTTGACAATAACAGTAAAATAAAAAGCAAACAAACAAATAAACAAACAAACAAAAAAAACCAATAAAAACCACTAAACCAAACTAAAATGACAGAAATATCAAAAAGATTAAAGATACCTTTGGCTTAGGAGACTCTTTGGCTCTGGAGACATGAGCCATGAGCTCTATCATTCTGTCTCAATGCAGTGTCAAGAACACAACATTAGGACAGGGTACCAGTCGCACAGCAATTTTGTGCAAGTGTATGTGTAAAGGAACTCAGAGAAAAAAGAGGGAAATGCATCTAATGGATTGGGATGCTTTTCAGGATCTTTTGATGACAGTGACCACAGAAATGCAAAAATATTGCAAATACTGACACTAAATTATAGGGTAGTGAAGAGAAGCAGTTGAGAAAAAGAAATACTTTCTTTTCATCGAATAGTCAATAGCCTCTGGGACTGTCTTTTTAAAAACTATGAGGTTTCTTTTATAGAGTGCCTCTTTCTGAAAAATAGAGCTGCAAATTATTTTCCCACTGCAATAATTTGGTGTCAAAACTACCAATGAAGGAAAGAATCCCTGAATCCTTTCTTTACCCAGAATTACTCAGGTGGAAGGCTCTGACTTGGATCCAGACCACAGGTAAACTTGGATGCAGCCAAGGTCACATGTTTGTGATGCTTCTACATTTCTGCAGAAGATGCTTCCACTTTTCCAGTCTGTCCAAAAGCAGCTATGGCTGTCCACCAAACCTGCCAGCTATAAAGGTGGTTTGCTATGCCTGGTTTGCTCCACAGAGTCAGGGCCAGCACTCTGCTTCATTCAGAAGAGCTCTTGGTGAAAATGCCCACTAGACTTTGATAGAAATTGGCAAGGGAAATAGCAAAAAGTCTGTAGGGTAACCCTACCTTTCACCTTTCCCACTTCCCTTCAGAATATCAACTTATATCTATTAAAAATACAGTCAATAAAGATTATTGGCATGCATACAAAACCACATGCATGAGTTGAAGGAAAAATTGATATTCAAAGATGAAATTTTATCACAGACAAGCCCTGCATCCCTCATTTTCATTCAATCCTCAGCACAAGGAATAGCTCCAAGTGAAAAATATGGTTGGGCATGAAGCTTGGGTTTGGTGAACAAGAGAAAAATGGCCAGACCTTTTCAGAGAACTTTCTACCATCTTCTTCCTTTTATATTAGCTAAAGAGCTCCTGCCTTGCATTTTTTTGCAGGTACAATTACTGCAAGGCATCACAGTGACAGAGGCAACATTACATTATCCAGATCACAGTGGAGGCATCATACATTAATTGAAGTTATCTCTTGGTATTGTATCTTCTGGAAATCATATGAATTATTTGAAACAAATGTCATGTTCTCCCTGCATGGAAGTGTTTAATAGACAGAGACTGTTAGTAGAAAAATAATTGATGGAAGATTTTTCATTAGAAAATGTTATGTCAGACTTGCAATATTTTGCTGGAACATAACTCTTTGATTACATCTCTGGGAACATATCAAGACAATTTGGTTCCAATATACAGTATTTCATTTTGATCAAACTTGCATTCAGCTGAAGCAATGCATGTGATAAAGTGTATATGATATATTATATCTATACATTCTATATATCTTATTGCTCATTAAAACTCTATGTTTCAGTACAGCCACATTAATTCCAAGCAATAAAATAATTAAATACAAGTTTTGATTTTTATGTCTGGAAGCCAAATATAAAAATATCAGAATCTCCCAGAAATGACATTTGTCTACCAGTTCTAAAAAAACAAGACAGGACTGGCAGGGATTTTGATGTCCCCCTTTCTGAGAGCTTGAATTTCCAAAGAAGAGGAGGGGGAAGAAAAAGGAGGTAGGCTCTGGTATCTACCAACATGCCTTCTGTGTATGGCTGTTTAAGAGAAATGTCAGGCTGTCTTTCCATTCTATTTTGATTTCAAATACTGAATTTCATTTTCCATTTTTGCTTTGCTTTAATCAGAACAAACACACCTAAATACCTGAAATTTTTTCTTAATTATACAAGCTTAGAATTTTTGCTGTAGAAAGAGCTGAACATATTAAGGGAGCAAGTCTGCAAAAGGGAAAAAACCACTTGATTAAAATCGAGATGCAGATTTGCCTAAGATCACTTTATTTTGGTTTTAGGAGTGACTGGAGAAAGCAAATGGAAGATTTGTCTTCAAAGAGAACCTCACTACCAATCCTCCTCTGCACTGTGGCAGAGATGTGTGCCTGGGAGAACAACGAGGAACATGGGTGACAATAAGGGCTATTTGATAGAGTGGAGCAGAACTAATAATAGTGCTGGGTGGATGTAAAGACCCTTGAATTTCCAGCTAAAAAGCTGGCTTATTGCACCTCTGCTCTGCATTGCAGCTACACCACACTGAGGGATGGAGGTCCGAGACCACAGTCTGAGTGAGACAATGCTTTAATTAATTCGACAAATAAAGGCATCACCTCATTTCCATAATTCTTCTTGTTTCTGGACTTTACACTTAATAGGGACAACCAGTGGTTTTGGATTGAAAATAATTTTATAAAAATTGACCTCCCTTTACTTGTTTTCTAGTTATGTCTGAGCTAAATATCATAACATATGCAATTCTGCAGAGATGGCACAATAATGCCTGCAACATTTAGGTGCTGTCTCTAATTTCTCAAGGTACTTTGGCCTCAGTGATGAACTGATGTAACAATCATTTGTTGTTAAGTATTCTTCTTGCTTTTATTAGTCTTTTCAATGCCTTTCTCTAGCACACAGGAAGAATAAATACATTAAGAACAGAGCTAGATTTGCAAGGAGCAAAGGCATTTAAGAACTCTTTGGAGTTTTTCTAGTGCAGTTTCTAGCTTTGCTTAAGTATAAAACTGTATTCATGTATATGTATATGTGCTTTTTCTGTACTCCTCTTACATGACTTTGAGTCATCTGCCAATTTAATTTACATTTGATTTGGAAGAGAAGACCTCAGAGGAAGGAAATGCCTGCAAATTTCATGAAAAATTAGTGTATATTAAAAAGAGAAAGACCCTTCTACGTGGTATGCAGGAGAAATAAGACCCTAAACTCTGGCAGCAAAGAGGTGTTAAAAATGTAACAACTATAGGAAAAACAGCAGAATCCCTATCTTAGAGAATCACATCTGAACACATATGAATTGGATACAAGCTTAATTCATTTAACTTCTTATATTTTTTTCTTTTTCCTGCTAATATGTACACCATATTCACCCTTTGTTCACTTGGATAGCACACGACTACAAATGAAGCATGTATTTACCATGCAGTATCAGTTCCCAATTATCCAGAAATTTAAAAGACCCATATATGATAGCAGGGCTCCTTTCAATTTGGTATCATTTGGTGCTATGCTGAGGTACAGACAAAACTTCAAGGAAGACAACAGTCAAGTATAAAACTCTGCCTTGCGTATTAAATATTTCATTATGCAGAGATAGTGTGAAAAGTGATCAAAAAGCATTAAAAACCTGAAGTCTTGAAGAATCAAAAGTCTTCATTTTAAAAATGGGGGAGGAAATGCAAAAAAACTGCTTAGCAACTTGAGAACAGATAGCAAATGTGATGGACCAAACATGGAGATGTCAGAATAAATTTTCATACAAAGACCTGAAAAAACTCAAAAATCTGCTACAGTGGAAAAGCTGTCTCACTATCTTAATATGATGTAGGAAGGCATGCTTTGCCAATAAGAACAAGTCCCGAGAGTTAATACAAGAGTATTTTCTCAGGTGCAATATTAAATATATTAGGAGGAAATGCCTACTTCTAAGGAACAGTGTCATCTATAATTATTACCTGGGTTTTTTTTCCTCAGAAAACAGAAAATTGTCCAACTCTCCATCAGCTTGTATCAGAATAAGTGAGGATGGAATATAACAATCTCAAGAAAATTAAAATGCTTTATGTCTAGATAATGAAAAAGAGGTTATTAGCCAGTGAGTCAGCTCTCTTAATCTCAATTTCTGTCCAGCCTTGCAAGTACCTACAACTGCCCTCTCTCAGAGTTCTCTTGGGTTTTAACTTCAAAGAGGTAAGTAGACCCAATAGGATATTTATATGGATAAAGGAATGGCTACATCTCTCCTTACACAATGCGAAGACCCAGGCTTTATTAGGTGAACCAAAATAACAGCTATGCAGCTTGCTTTTGCATGGTGTCCTGATGCTGATTCAAGGACAGAAGGAACTAGATTCTGAGTCCTTCTCATCCCTACATGATTTAGACCTGAATCTCCTTTAATCTGACTTCTCAAAGCTCACAGACCTGCTCTCATCCCTCCAGACACAGGTCATGAGCTCTCATAAGGAAAATCATATTCCGATTACTTAGGAGTTAACAAATCAGGTATGTAATATTATCAGAAAATCATCTCATTTCTCCTCAGGCTATATAAAATTAATCCTCTCACATCCTCTACTTTTATTTAAAACTTTAATGATAAAGCTTGTATTATTTGTATAAGTAAACAGTTAAACAGCCTGAAGATAGCTAAAAAACTTTCTTTCCCTGTCCAATTCAAATCCTTTCTGCCTATCCCATTGCATCTAGCCACATTCATTTGGAGTATTCTAATCAGTTCTTTTCACGCTTACACCCCTCAAACGCTTGCAGATCTTGACTTCCTCTTAGAAAGTACATTTGTGATTTTAAGCTTTGTAAACTTGTAAACTTATGCTCAGTTGTATTGATTCTCTTCTGACCCTGAGTGCCTTATTTGGATGTTCCAAATGTTGCCAGCATTTGGAACAACCAACCACCTAGATTCAAGTTTTAGGTGTAGGTTTATGAGTGTTCCTGTTAAAAGTTTACACACAAGCAAGTCACATGACATCTTTGCAAAATCACATCACTATTGCCTTCTTCTGTTAATTTCTTGCAATGTTAATTCCCATATTTGGTACTTGCACTTTTGTTCTTTTTTTTGTAAAGCAGCTGAAACAAATTGGTACCGATGCATAAGTGTCAAAGGGTCCTAAACAATACAGAAAAAGAAAAAAATGTCTGTGTTCAAGATCATTTTCATTCAGTTGTGTATGCCTCCAATAGGCAATAGTGAAATGCTGGATTACAATTTTCCCCTATAAAATAATTTTTAAATACAAAAATCCAGTTTTTTGAGGCCCTTAATTTAGTGTTAAGTGTGACCTTTTTGGATGCTTTTAAAGGGTTGAAAGGAATAGGTAACTAGCATAATCAGAAACAGTGTTTGGAAGGAGCAGGTGATGTGGAAAGTATTACTAGTGCCAGGAAAGCATAATATATTAACATTCCTGATCTTAAAAACACATGCCATGTCTCTGATTTAAAATGATAACTACATTTCATGTCTCCAAATTTAGAAGAGGTTACATAGGAAAGACAAGATCCTCCCTGACTGGGAGAACTCCAAGGTGCTGATGAAACAAATTAAAAAAAAAAAAAAAAGTAAAAATAAGGTTAAATACAAAAAGTGGTGGAATTGGTATTCCAGAACATCCCAATAAGTGTTAGAAAGTCCTCAGTCAATGACTATTAGTACTCTCCATCTGCTATGTATTCCTGATGGACATTGATAGAAAATAGGAACCTATCAACTGTGGGTGGCTCTGCAGTAGAAAATATTTCCAAGATTCTACTTTAAAAATATATACAAATTGGAGCTTAATACCACAGGTTGGTTACCCCCCTGAATTACTGTGATTTTGATTAATAAATTCCATTAGAAAGTTTGCAGAAATCTACTCTGGATCATGGTAAAATATGGTTTAAAGCACCAGCATCTGATGAAATAGCGATACAAGCCAAAATGCAAATAGATAGAAAATAATGTCAAATTAAAACCAGGAAGAAAATGTCCAATTAGGAAAAATCCCCACAGATGTAATATCTACAAGAGGAGCTTTTAAACTGGCCTGTTGGGTGGAAAGAGACACGGTATCTCAGTGAAATTATTTTATTTAGAAAAAAACCCAGAACACTGAAGCTAGAAAAAAGACACACAACCCCCCTCTCACACTCCCTACTCTTTGAGCCAAAGTACAGCCAAGAATAATGTGTGATATTATCAGCAAGTATTAGTGCAGTTCTCTGTAGGCGGCAAACATAACACAAGCACTGGCAACTCGGCAAATAAACTAAGGGCAATTTTCAAATGCTGTAATGAAAATGCCAGGACAATTAAAGGAAGGTCAGTAAAACATATACACACTGGCAAGGATCCTAACACTTATAAAATAGCTTGAGAAAGATATTAGAAAGGTTCTATTAATTCTCTGAATATACTATCACTGAAGGACAATCATAAAACGATAAAAACCATGTATGAATACACATATATTAATTTATGCATATGCCTTGTTATCACAGAAATGTTTCAAGGATCTGATTATTTGTTGCATTTTCAAAAAGAAAGGCTTTTGACATGAAACCACTTGCAACCTATTTTTATTTTTAAGCCCTTATACAGTTATGGCTGGTGTCTGCAATCTGCCAAAGAGAAAGATGGACAAAGTTGAAGTTAATAGATCTTCAACTCTCCTTTAGTTGTGGATCTAGGGATGGTATTACAAGATTTTGTACTGAATAAGTACACTTTGCTGTGGTTGGTTTTGAGTCAAATCCATCCCCTGTGGTTTCTCACATACAGCTCACAATACATTTTTCCATCAGGGACTGAGACATTGGCCTCTTTTCCCCACAGTGATGAAGAAAAAGCGATCTCAAGAAACATCTGACTTCCCTTTGGGCTTGCAGGCTTTGGGAAGCATGTAGAAGCATTTTCCTCTGGTCCTTTGGTCCTTGGCTGCTGTGCCATGGCAGCCAACCAAGGGACAGCTCCTGCATCCCATCTCCTATATTGGGAACTCCCTCCCTTCCTTCTCGCTTGATGGATGAAGCAGCTGCCTCAGCACCACACATATGCAAACAACCCATCCTGGCTCAGCTTCTCTCCTTACCATGGACTTCTCCAGCGTGCAGTAACACACAAACACCTCTTTTAATAAACAGTGACACCCTTCACTCTTTTATATGTAAAGCATAAAGCAAATTTGCTACAGGAAAATTCCAAAACAAAAAGCCCCTGTTTCAGTCTTTTGATTCACTGAGTCCTTTGGCGTGTGGATGTCAGGAAAGACATAATAATAAAATAAAAATATGAAATCACATTCTACAAAACTAAAGAAATCCCCAGTAAGACCCCAGCCGTGAGAAAATTAAACCATTTTCTTTCTCATTGTTCCTCCTGAAGTTTCATATTTCCTGTAATATCCCTGTGTATTGCTGAGGTACTCCAAACACGTATCTGACAGATATGAACTGAAATACAGCTATGCAAAGTAAGAGAAGCACATATACTGAATCCAGATTGATTAATACGTAAGACATAGGTGTACAAAGTAAATGTGGCACCGTGTAAATGTGCTATGTGGCACTGTAAATGAAGATAGGAAGTTACAAAGTTTCAAGCAGAAAAACCAGAAATGATAAAGAAGCCATTTTCATAAAGTAAAACAAATCTGTCACATTATATAATATTATATATATAATATTATATATNATATTATATTATATATAATAATATGTAATTAATATTATATTATTATATAATAATACATGAAATCTAAACAAACTGTCAATTTTTAAAAATCCATTCCAATGTTACCAACATTGGAAAAAGATGCACTGAAAGTATTAAAATGTTCAGCTATAACCTATCCCAAATAAAATGTAGAGATACTCAATTTGGCATTATATCTGTTTTTGATGTTTGCATTACATGTTAAATTATAAACGTCAGAGAATCTACCAAAATTTCAGATTATTTCGCTGATCATTTCAAAGCAGATCAGAGAATCTACCAAAATTTCAGATTATTTCGCTGATCATTTCAAAGCAGATTTTATTTTCACTGGGAAGTATGAAGGATTTAGAGGCACAATTCTGATAGAAAATCAAACTACAATTCAAAGCCCTCAGTATTCTTTAGAACATGTTTTTCTGCCTTTCGTATAGAAGCATCTAATGTCATTGTCTTTGGCCTGGTGTTCAATCACATAAAACTTTTAGATATTCTAGTATATTTAAATATGAACTGATTTACCAGACAAACCTTTTTTTTCAAATGGCTAGTCAAAAGAAATAACTATGAAAGAGGAAAGGAAAAAAGTGGAGAATGACTTAGAGTATGAGGAAAGAACATCAGTGGAAATCAATGAGGACAAAGCAGAAAACACCCAAACAAAAGGCAAATTTAAGTGGGATTTTCAAAATCGTTTGTTGTTAAAAGTACAAGCCCAATTTAAAGTAACTCAGTATCTAAGCTAATTTTGTAAGTAACAAGAGCAATTAAAATAAACATACTAATTTTCATCAATCAATTTTTTAAAGCATTGTGATAGGAAAATAATATCATTTACCTTTGCATAGTCTTTAATGAGAGGGCAGTGCACTTGGAAATCAGATTCAGTTTACACATATCCACATACCAGCTAATCTGCCAGACAGGGACAGCTGCCGTATGAGAGGGGAAAGGGGAAACAGCCTTCACATGGGAGCCACGTAGCAAAGAGCCTCAGCTGCTCCCCTCCTTACCACCTGGACAGTGCAGACTGCCCAGCTATCACCGAACCTTTGCCTCCTACCCAGTAAACTCAGCCCTGCTGTACTTCCTGGGTTTCACCTTCTGAAGGAAAAAAAAAAGCCAAAAAATCATAGGGCAGACACACAGAAATGCATCAATAACAGAATTGGATTAGTGACTGCTGACAGGAAAAGTAATTAATTTCATATTACTAACCTCACACTAAGAATGGAATCAATACTAATATGAGGTAAGCTGCACGAGATGTACCCATTACGAAGTTACACGTTCATAATACGGGATTACAGCTCCAACCTACTGTGATTTTATCTGAGATGAGAAATACAAGTAATGATGATGAGCAAGCACGATGTGTTTTGAAACAGTTTGCAGGAGATGTTTAGTAAATTCGTATATATTTTTACATGCATGTCAACAGTGGGTAAAGTACTACTGAAGGTAAGCACAACAGATTTTGTATCTGTGAATCTTAAGCCACCTGCAAAAATGAAATACTGAATATGCCTGCTATTAAACAAAATATGAATTTATAAAATATCCAGCTTTTTATGCAACAAGTATGGTTTTTTGCTATTCAAAGTAGCATTTCTTTTAAAAAGCTTAAATTTTTGTTCTTTAAAATAGCTTTTCTGCAGCTGTGATAGTGTAAGCATAGACAAGAAACTGCCTGAAGGCATAGGTAATCTCGTTATCTTCTAATCTTCTATTAGACAAACTGAGATAATTAGGAAAAGAAGGTAACTTTCAGATTCAGGGTTACATGAGACATCTTCTTTGTCAAGGCAGGTAGTGTGAAAAATATCCTATGCCTATATTGCAACTCCTCACAGTCATCACTGCCGCACTGCACGTGATAATGGGCCACATGGTGCATTTTGTCATTGATGTAATCCAGGTTAAAAAACACCTCTGTTAAAGAAAGTGGATTTTTGTTTGTTTTAGATTGTTTTGGTTTGGTTTTCTTAACTGATTCACTAATATGGTTAAGACATTGTCTTAACCTCATCCAAGCTAATGCAAAATCCCAGATTGGAACAGGTCAGGCACACGAGTCCATTGCTTAAACTTACAGTGTTCTTCAGTTATTGAGTAAAACAGGCAGGTGGCACAATTTAAGGCCAGAATAAGTGGTAGGATGAGAATTTATGACACAGAAATGAGATTTTTATGGTATTGGAGATTAAGAGATGTGGCAGCAGAAAGACTCTAAGTAGACATAAAACCAAGGTCTCTGTTGAGTCCATTATTTTTTGGTAGCCTGGGAAGGCTTGAATTTCACTTCCCAGACTTGTCTACTAAATAACTTTTATATGCATCTCATAGTGATTATGGTTTGGTTTAACCTCAATAGAAGGTGTTTATTTGGGGGGAATAAGCCTCCAACAGAAGCTAAGTATTTTTATTCTTTTAAAATCAATTGTCTGTAGAAGTCCGTAGGTGGCTATAGTTGATGTTTTTCTAAAATTTCCAGGAGGGCATTGAATATGCTAGATATAGTAAAATCAAATTGGGTTGAGCATATGTAGGGTTCATGGATTTTTAAACATTCATTTATGGGGAGTATGTGTTCATAGATTTTGACTTATGGCTCTGGTGGTTTAATTCAATACATAAACAATTAAAGCTGCTAAAATAAATCTTTCTTTAGACTTCACTGACTGCTGCCAAGATCACCATTGGCCATAGTAGAAGATTACCTGCTTCATTCATATGAAGACAACCATCCACCTAAATTTATGTCGTCACACTCCCATTACCTGCACATTAAGTATGCTTTTTCTTATCATTTTAAGTAGTGCTTTCTTAAATCACGAATGGACGTGCCTCTTGAAGCAGGATCACACAACTGGAGTCCACCAGATCTGACACTGAACTTCTGGGACACTATCAGAGCACCTTGTAGTGGTGGGGAGACCACAGGCTAAAGAGTCAGATCTGCACATGCTTGCAGGGATGTACCCAGCAGGACAAAATCCCTTGAGCGGGAAGGCAGGTGGGAAAGGAAGACTTTGCTCAATTCTCATGCCTGCCAAATTGATATGATGTGTAGCTATCCGGGAAGGACTAGCAAGCAACAAAAGTACATATGAGCTTTAAAACCTCCTTTTGAAATCATAGACATGTATTGCAGAGTAAGACTTTATGGGAGGAAGTTTATCTTTTGGTTGGGTTATCTTCTTTTCTCAGTGATTTCAGAACTTTTGTTCTGGAATCACTGAGAGATAATGGGGGTTCATTATGCAATTTTTGAGTTATTTTCAGCACAAAACCTCATTGGAATAGGAATCCTGTCTTTAATTAGCTTCTTGATTTGCTACTTGGGATTTCTGTGAATTAGAAGAGAGATTAAGAACTGCTAATGCTCTTGCATGTAACCTTCCCTCTCACATTTTAGTAGCCTTTCTAAAGGACAGAATAAGGAAATGTGGCAGGGTTATAAATTTATTTGTGAAGTTTCTATTTTATCTTCTGAAGTACACTTACTCTTTCTACTTACAGTACTTTTTGGGTAGCATTTCCCCCTTACAGTTCTAATTTCTAGACATAATGGAACTTTATGTTAGGAAAACAGAACTAGAATGCATCCTCAGGATCACAAAGGCAATGCTAAGAAATCAAATAATCTAATTCATAAACATATCAAGATCCAACCCCACATAATTCCTCCCTCCTCTCCCCCTGCAAAAGGAAGGCTACATTGAAGCTTTGCTGGCTATGAATGGCCTTCCAGTCTAGCTCCAGTACCCAGGAAATCTTTCACATGCACAGCCCCTTTCTGAAGCAGCTCCTGCTGGGCCGCTCACCTCTGCAGAAGGACTACTGCAACATCATCCACAAGTTAGAAACAGTTAACATTAAGTTCTGAACATGGAGGAACTGCATAAACAAATTTGGTTCACTTTTAATCTAGAATTAATTTTACATTAAAAAAAAAAAACCCTACTGCCAAAGCTACAAGAAGGAGGCTGCGCTTCCCATTCTATTCCATTCCATTCCCAAGGTGCTGTCGGCAGCAAAAAAAGTTAAGATGGCTCAAGCAAGATAAAAGTGGAACTAATGTACCATGAACAGCACTGTCTTGCAGGCACAACGCCAGTTGCTTTGTAAATATGTTATAAAAATAATACAAGGTTCAAATTTACTAATCTTAAGGTCAAGTCAACTTTGTTTGAACTTAATAAGAACAGTTTCCCTTTGAAATTCCTGCTCATTACTCAGTTGTCACATTTAGAAAACCTCCTGGGCAATACGAAAAGCTCCTTGTTCTCACAGCCTCCCCCATTAAGACTAACAGAGCATTTCACTGAAAGGATAATTCCACTTTTTTTAAAGTAAGTTGTTTTTGTTTTACTGTGCACCTATTTTTTAGATATCTTGAGACTGTACAGTTTAAATTTTCTTTTTTTTTCCCCCCACAAAGCAGTAAGAGAGGCTTTACTAAACTCAAGCACACTAAAAACTTAATACTGGTAGACATAAAAACAAACCATTATGTAATTCTATAAAGTGACTCACTTCAAAGCTGTTGAAACAATACAGAATTAAAAATCCTACCATAGTTTACAGCAGACTTTTTCTGGGGCAATGAATCACTTCCATTCTTCTCTGTCTATATCATTAATATCTTTCCTTTTGTAAGGTAATATACTGCTAAAGAATCTGAAGTGAGCCAAACTGGCCAGATAGCTCATTAAAAAATTATACACATAAAAATGTATAACTTGTGTCTTCTCTGAAGAATATACATGCGAGATACAAATATTTAAAGATAAAATAAGGAAATGCAAGGCATACTTTTCACAGGCATACTTTTAATTAAATTTATCTATAAAAAGAGAATATTCTTTAAAGTTATGGATAACATTTTCACCTTCATATCAGTTAAATGCCTGTGGCTTTCTGATTAAGAAAGGGGATCCTATTTCCTCCTCTCCCTAAGGATATACTAATGAACTTTTTTTATTGTGAAGTATCTAAAGCACTCTAAAAATTAAATTATTGGATCACTAATGATTTTAAATTATTTTAAAATATTGTATATTTCATATATTTTTCTTCCAAGGAATCATCTCTGTTATTTCATTAGTCTTCATTTCTCTAAGATACATAATGGTTAATGTAATGTTACATGTTTGTTCTTCCATCCCTGAATATTCACAATTTACAGGGAACAACCTCCTTCCTGCGAATTTTACTGTTTTCTAAAACATGACCATCATTCCACTGTTACTACAGTTACCAACCAAACTTTGTACTGAGTTGAATACTCACAAAACTAACACATGTTTATTCATCCTAAATAAAAATGAACATGTCCTCCACCAGAGAGTACTTCAAAATTGCAAAGGGGCCAAATACATCTGTGTTCCCTGTCTACTGTGAGGTGAAGCTATTCAATATCCCTCTCACAGGCAAGGCTCTGAAGCACAATGCTTCACATCAGTTGTTTTCCACTCAGTCATGACATGACGACCCTAGTGAAAACACACGAGGATCTTGATTTTCAAAGTCAGGTTAACAGTATATACAGTACATATATAAACACACATTTGTTTAGAGGTAAGTTCCCTGGTCATATTTACCAGTCCCTAGACTAAGGGAACTTTCTTTTAAATCTGCCTTTAAAGTTCTTTAAACTTGTGTTTCTCTGAATCATTTCCTCTTATTTCCTAGAATATTACCAGCTGTCCAGGATTCTCTTAGAAACAGCTTAGCTTTGAGCCTACTTGTTTTACCACACTACACACTAAGACAGCATATTCATGGGATGAATACAAATTAAACACAGACAGAGTTCAAAGAAAAGAAACTAATTTTTAACACTGAATCACCAACCTACATAAAACTGGGTGTTAAATTTTAACAAATATTTTGAAAGTAGCGCATGCAAATACCATATGGAAAACCAAAAGAATACAATTAAAAACCTAAACCAGACAAACATGTTAGTTATATATTTACAACACTACTTAGAACAGAGAAGAGAAAAGTTTTCTTCAAATTATTGCTTGAACCCTTGTATTTGTTATTTTTGTTATCTTAACCCAACCAATGTTTATGTACTGGAACATTTTAGGTAGGAACTAAAACTTTAGATGTCATTACCTGGTGAACCAAGGTTCAGTAAGTTTTCTTATTTCTTGTCAATACTCTTTTACACAGCAAGGCAGATTTCTAGCATATTATATTTCACACACCTACCACAATGCACAATATTGCTATTACCTGCTTTCAGTGAACAGTCTTGAGGTTGAGATTTCAGCCCTTTCAACACATAGATGTAACATACACATAATTTGTAAAATTCCTGTTTCAGAAACATCTTACTTTAGTATTTCCATAAAACAATAGCTGCCCTAGCATAAGTATTTTCAACTTAGAAAAAGCACTTCTATTTTTTCATATGCTACTATATGTGCTTCTAACCAGACCAACACATTAAAATGGTAAAAAAAAAAAAAGTGGTTTAATTTGTGAAGTAGTGCAAGAAAGTTCTCCAAGTATCTGGGACAGGAAGTGACTGCTTTACTAAACACACAATGCAAAGCAGAAAAGAACTTTTTTTATGGAAAGACTCATGTGTAAACCAGCTAGTAGATGCACCACCCCTTTTCAAGTGGAGTGCAAGTGGTAAGTTTAAAATAGCTGAAAACGATTCCTGACCAGAATATTTTCACCCTGTCTGTACAGTGTAATACATGGACTGTCCAAGTCTACAGCCACTGACAGTTTCAGATTAAAAATCCTGTGAAATCAAAGCTTGACATGGACTGTTGGGGTCTCAGTACCTACAAAACTGAGCACAGATCCTGAGGGTGATTTTTTAAAAATGATTTTCTTTCTTCAGACACACTTAATTGTATTTCACTACGTAATGGACAAAGCTTTAACTAAGTAACCACAGTGATGACAGTTCTTGTGCACTGACCCCAGTCCAGCTGTCCACAGGCTGGCAAGCAGCAAATCTGCAATATAAGGCAGCAAAAGAACAGCATGCTGGATCTGGGTGCTCTTTCAAGTTGTTGGTTCATAGGCCGGCACACAATTAGGTTGTGTCATAGGATGTCACTTTTCCACAGTGCTCAGATGTAAGCAGGAAAATAATCAGATGCTAGTCTGAACCTGTGGGGGCTTTTCCATGTTGTTCTGAATTGATTTGGAGAAGGAATGGTGATGCTTATAAGGAAGAAAAAACACTTGAGGAACTGCAATGGTTACCCCTTGCAATCCCTCTGGGTGTCACTTTCAGGGCAGCTTTAGCCAATCTCATTAGAGCTCTGTCCCGGTTTGAGACAATATAAGTAGGAAAATGCCCTCCCGGGGGAAGGTAGACTATCAGCCACCCCTCTGCCACCAGGTCCAGACAGAGGCAATTCCTTAGAGGTAGAATGAAAAAAGCCCTGTTTTATTTACAAGGCATAGGAAAGCAATGAACAATATTAAATGATAAACTACTTGCGATGGAGAAACCTGTGTAAAGTACAGAGTCCTTGCTGTGGTCCCCCGCTGACGGGCCGAGGCAGGGCCCCTCCCCCCGGACGTGCTGGTGACCGGATGACCTGCTGTCCTGGATCCGAGCTCGGTTGAAAAGCAGTTTCAGGGAAAAAGAAAAAGATCCCAAGAAAAAAATACTTGTCTTAGCTAGCTAAGAAGGGAAAAAAAAGATTCGCTTTCTATCTCTCTCCCTTGAGAAACAGAGCTGGAAAAAATCTGGCCGAAACAAAAAAAAGGAAAAAAAAAAGAAAAAAACAACTCTCTCTTCCCTGCTGTCTGTGGCAGAGCCGAGAGCTTAGGAGTCAGTGAGAGAAGAAAAAAAACCCCAAACCCGCCTGAGTCCCAGCATGGGAATATTTGTGTTTGTCCTCGAAAATTCCTGGAATCGAGTCAGAGGCACAGAATTCATGTTTAGTATACAGCGGCGATATGAGATAACAAAATGGTGTCATATGCTCAACCCAAAACAAGCTCTCACAAGAGTTCATTCCTATCAACTGAGAAAACATTCTAAAGGCAATTGATTAGGAAAACCTTTTCAAGCACATCTCCGGTAGGAGCAGAGTTATTTCTACTGGGTATTTCTAAACCTGTTTTTCAGCACTAGTAGCACTTTGATAGCAATGGCCAGGTAGCTGAGACAATGTGTAGCTGATACAGATGAGACACACTGACTCCAAACACTATTTGTGGGCTGAATAACAGAAATCTTGCACTTTCCTCTACTTCTTCAGTGACTGCCTGCAGCAACTTTAAGGCTCAGATTTTCCAGGATGGTATGGCAAGTTCAGACTGTTGTTTTTTCTTCCCTAAAGGCTGACCACACAGTCACTCAGCAACAGTCTTTCAGCCAGCAAGTTTCCTTCCTTGATGTCTTATTATATAAATAATATTATTTATAACTATTATATAATAATTGTTTTATCGTGTTCACCTTCATTATAACAAACAAGTTAAAATAGGCTGTACTAGAAAACAAACAAAAGTCTGTCTGAAATGCAGTATGATGCAGCCTTGACACTAGTGGACATAAATGCTGCCCTACTTCAAAATCTTCTTCTTGCCAAGTTTATTTCCTAAGATCTACAAGAATTCAGTCAGGCCAGGTCAGTGCCTATGTTCAAGTCACTATTGCTACGTGGGTATTTTCCCAATGTTAGACCACAATGGTTGATACCAGGCAGAGAAAGAACTCACATAGCTTTTTCACAACTCAAAACTTTTAAGATACAGACCACTAGTTCTACTGCAACCAGTAGTGTGAATAACATTTTTTTAAAAGTCAGCAGTTCTACCTTATACTACTAAGTTCTCCAAAATACACATTTAGGTTTGATGTCTCTCCTGATGGAATAGAACATAGTAAAGACATTACATTTAGATGTCACTCTAGCCAATATATTTATAGATAAATCACCCAGCAGATACTACTTGTCTTGAAGGCTGGCAGATATTAAAACCTTCTTCTGTGCCCACATGGAAATAACAGCTTGACTCCCATCATGGTTCGAATATTCTCCATAACTGGAAACTCACACAGTGTTTCCAAAGCATTCTCCTGCCACATTGTGTAATATTGACCACAGTATCCAGGAAATAGCAAAGTACTAAATAAAATGTCCAGAAGTTATGTTCCTCTGCCCCTCTCTTTGTGCCTAACTCCACATACCTGTAGGATCCAGAATCTGTGGCGCTCTTAAGGGTTGTTTTCTCCTCCTTAAATATGTGCAAAGACTGTACAAGGTTCAACTTGCCAAGGCCACGGTTACCTCCTATATTCTCAACTCTTTTTTTCTGGACTTATGCGAACTAAATTTTAAAAGGATCTGGGAAAGTCTCTACAAATCACCTCGAAACTTTCTGAATTGAGAGCATTTGCCAGAGTGAGTCACTTGTTGAAAGTGACTGAACACTTGGATGTGAGAGACCAAGAGGATTAACATCATCTACCTGTCAGTATATGTCAGATGCTGCAACCAAGGAAAGATGTGACCAATCAGCCTGTGTTAAAAACAGGTATAAAAACAGGTATAAAGCAAAAGACAAGAAGAAACATAAGGCAACTTTCTTCATCTAATAAAGTGAAATGATGACATTTATGGTGACCAGCATTGAATTATGAGGGAGATGGTGTTACCAGAGAAGAGGGAAGAATTCATTGTTTCTTCTCTCAGATGTTAAAAGTTCCTGAGCTACTGTTTAATGGGTAGTCAACAAAGTAGGATACAGATTTTTATCTGTGATTTCTCTCTGGTTCTGTTTGTAATATCACATAAAATATTCCAGTGATTGGAAACTTTCATTTCATTACTACCAACATCTCAGAGCAGAGAAGCAACTTTATAGATACAGTATAGGTAGTATAATACAGTATAGTACAGTATAAACAGTATAGATACACTTGACTGTTAGTGTCTCAAACGCAAACAACTACAGTCCTTTAACAATCATAGAACCATAGAATTGTAGAATGGCTTGGGTTGGAAGGGACCTTAAAGACCATCTAGTTCCAACCCCCTGCTGTAGACAGGAAGACTTCCACTAGACCAGGTGGCTCAAAGCCCCACCCAACCTAGCCTTGAACACTTCCAGGTATAGGGCATCCACAACTTCTCTGGGCAACCTCTTCCAATGCCTCATCACTTCACAATAAAGAATTGCTTTTTCTATCTAATCTAAAGCTACTCTCTTTCAGTTTGAAGCCAATCCCCCTTGTTTTGTCACTACATGGTTTTGTTAAAAGTCCTTCTCCATCCTTCTTGTAGGCTCCCTTCAGGCACGGAAAGGCTACAGTTAGGTCACCCTGACCTCCTCTTTCCAGGTTGAACAATGCCAGTTCTCTCAAACCTTTCTTGTTGGAGAGGTGCTCCATTCCTCTAATCAACTTTGTGACCCTCCTCTGGACTCCAACAGGTTCACGTTGTTCCTGTGCTGGGAATCCCAGAGCTGGATGCAGCACTGCAGGTGGGGTCTCACAAGAGTAGAGGAGCAGAATCCCCTCCCTCGCCGTGCTGGCCATGCTGCTTTGGATGCAGCCTTGGACACGTTTGGCTCTCCGGGCTGCTGGTGCACAGTACTGGGCCATGTCCAGCCTCTCATCCACCAGCACCCCCAAGACCTTCTCAGCAGGGCTGCTCTCTCTGTTCATCCCCGAGCTTGTGTTGATGCCAGGGGTTGCTGTGACCCAGGTGCAGCACCTTGCACTTGTTTAAACTTGCATTGTTAAACCCCGTGAAATCCCTTTCCCTACTTCTTGAGCTTGTCCAGGTCACTAACTCTTACAAGAACTATCTACATCTAGGATATATAAGAAAAAAATGTTGACAAAGCATGTTATTAATCTCAAATGAATGTTGCCTTACCTTTTAGCATTCACAACTTAGCAAGACGTCCATCCAGCTTTCCCTCCTAAATGGGCATCAGCCAGACTGTTGCAGTCAGATTATTTGTGAGGATGCCACCACGTGATGTTTGGAATGAATGGTGCACAAGCAGGGCTGAGCTCCTGAGCAGACTGTGCTGGTTATTAGAGGGAGCCACAACACTTTGTGGGAGGAGGTACTTGAGTGAGGCCTGGAAATGACCTCATTGTGGTGAAAGAAAGGATTTATAGTGCTGAATGTCAGTAGTGTGTTATGCAGACAGTCTCTCAGATTCCGTTCTCAGTCTAATGTAAATCTAAGATGGCTTATGTTAAGCTAATTTTGATACAATTAATGAAAAATGGCCTAAGAGGGGATCTGAGTAACTTAGTTTTCTAAGTTTAGGCTTTATAAAACCAAGGAACTCCTTCTGACTTTAACTCTGAGACTCTGAAGCACTCAGAAAATGTTAGAAAAGGAATTCAGCACTTGACAGAGATCACTTTTATGAGCCATTTTCTTTAGTGACTGCACCTGTTTGCCACTGTCTCATTTATAACACTTGTAAGAGGAACAATAAGCAAGAATTATGCAATGAACTGACTGCTTAGGTGTAAATTTCCATTCTTTTTGCCAAAGAGATGGCTATATGGAACACAGTTCATATTTCTTAATTAGAACTACTCAATTGAGGGCAATCTGAAATATTTCCCAAAGAAAAAAAAGAAATCAATTTTGAAAAAAATGACTAAAGTAGTGGTACTCTTGGGTTAACCTGGCAGTTGGAAGTTGTGAATGTAAACCCTTAACACATCAGGATTACATAAAATAAAAATTTTAACATAAAATCTCATTGAATTAAGAAACAGACACAGGTTGCAGTAACTGCATTTCTAAAACCACATATACATGAATATTGACTGTACATGGTAACAGAAGGAAATGGGCTAGAATGCCTGAAGAAATAAATAGTTTACAGGGGTTGTAAAAGCAGAGAGAATAAAGATAATCAGGACAATGGCAGACTAAACTTGAGCTTTATCTCAAATGAGAGTACAAGACTTCCTGGTAAACCCAAGGCAATGCAAGGCAAGATTTATTCCTTTCTTAGAATACATTCTGAGTTCTGAATTCCTTAGAATATATTCCCATTCCAATGATCCATAAGTGTGGTAACAAACAGGCATTAGTGTAATACGCTAAGCTCTGGCTGCACATCCACTGCTGTTATCTGCTTTAAAATATTTAAATTTATAAAAAGTCCAGAGATCCTGTATCTGTATTGATTTGGCTTTGAACTGCTGCAAAGTGGAACAGCTTGTAAAGCAGTGTCCTGTTGCCTCCATTCCCCACATTGCACAACAGAGGCTCAGGAATAGCTTTGTCCCCCCTTATGTGTTCTTGCACTCTACTCAACCTTTCAATCTTAGGACTTAACACTAATGTTACTCATGATGATTCATGCACAGGATTTATGTATGCCTTAATTTCAAGTAACCATTTGAAGCAATAAACTAAAAAATACAAGAGATTAGAAGCAATTCCTTTTACTTCAAAGCACATACTCCAAGTATGTTAGCAAAAAAAAAAAATAAATCCATCTATAGCAAAGACAGAAGTTGCTAAAAACTGTCATGAATTTCAACTGTGGCCAGGAAAATATAATCAGTTCAACTTAACAGTGTCTCCTCAGGAGATGAGACTGCAGGAACATATGAACTTTATGAAAGGAGGAGCACAGTTAGGCTTGGTCCTCTGAAGATTGAGAATAAGAATCTCATCAAAAGTGTTTTGATGGAATGGGAGAAAAATTGAACTTGATGTGGATTGCAGACAGAAGAGATGATTTGAGCTCAGAAACAAAGAAAAGACTGCTCAGCAGCAAGATGCTTTAAAGAAGGGTAAATTGAATTTATCAGTGGCATGGAGATAATAATATAAGAGACTGTTTTTATGATATACACCAAGACATTTTTCCATGTAGCAAATTCGAATGTCAGAGCGAAAATACAGCTAAATGATTTCAGTTTACTTTTCTCTTATTTTCCTCCTGTATTCTATTTGAATGCGTTTCTTTTGCATCCCACACAGAAAATTAAAAAAACCCAAAAGGTATATTTCTGTTTCTAGGCATGTTGCATGCTATGTATCTGCTTTGGTGAGCCCAAGGTAGAACAAAGGCATCAGATAATATAGAGGAAAATAGATATTTTAATGAAATATTTGCAAGAAAACATACAGAAGTTAAGAGATGGATAAAAACTGGTTTATGCACGTTTCCTGGTGTAATCAGTAACTTAGTTCAATATTATGATCTTCCTCTGCTTGTCTGGCATAAACCTTTTGCTTTAGTCTTTGGAAGTCCCTTCTGTGAATAGGTACCTTAATCACTTGCTCTCCATAGAGTCCACAATTTAAGCACAATCCTATTCCAGTGCCTTTCAGGGATTTTTCTTTATTAATAACAAAAAAAAGGTAAACGTCAGCTCAAAACTTCCGTTGATGCAGTTTCATTTTATTGAGCCTGTTGCTAAAATGACAACTTTGGGACTTCTGAGCCCACACCCTAGATTCTATCTTTTCAGGCAGCCATTTCCCCCTCTTATATACAGAAGTTATGAGTCACCTGCCTCACTGAGCCAACAAATGTCTCCTAGCCTTTTCCAGGCCTGAGAGAATAACAGCAGAAGGAGGTGTTGAGGCAGATTCTAATGACCTTTTAAATCAGACCAACTGTGCGGGACAAAATTTTGTCTTAAAGATCCTTCAGAAAACACAGATTAGAAAGTAAATGCTAATTAAGGTGTCATTTCAGACAGTATGGCATACTGAACCACTGCCTAATATCTACCAAGAAGAATAGTTTCCAAGTCTAAACCAAACTAAACAGAGGGCCCTTAAGCATTGGTGGAAGTGATTTACTTTAGCATGCCAATATTTCATTATAATGTTGCAGTCGGAGTGTGATCTTGCATTCCTCTTCCATAAATAAAGGCAAATCACTCACCCTTCAGAAGCTGTGAAGCCAAGTTAAGGCTTTGAACAGGACATGCATTTTAAAATTCCTGAAACGCCTGTATTCTAATTTGCAGAAGTTTAGAACATTTCCCATAAACATGCTACTGCTGCTGCTACAAACAATAACAGGTTGTGACCCTGCAAATGCCTGTAAAATTGATAGCTTTAAATTGATGTGATTACTTGTATGTGTCACATACAAGTTAATCATAGGAAGTATTTAAAAACTTACAGGATAAGAGTTTTAGGCTACAGAACATTGTAAGGCATACTTCCTTCCCTAACAATTAGAGCATTAGACCAAGACTGAAGATAGACAGGTTGTTTTTTGTAAGCCAACCATCTGCATTACTTGGGGAAAGTATTTGCATTTACACTTCACTTACTACTGAAATTACAGTCAGGGACTTCAGCTTTGCAAACTGTTGTAAAATAGTTAAAACATCGATGTTTATAAATACTGTTGTGGTAGTTTAATTGTACAAGACCCACAAGCATAATAATTTCAGAGTGAAAAGATATTTTTTTCTAACTGAAATTATGTAGAGAATGTATCTAAGCAAGTACAAATAGACTAGGATACTGGAACATACATAAATGTTCATTAATAGGGATCCAGTGAGACTGCTTATGTCTGGCCTTCAGCCTTAGAAGGAAATGGCTCAGAGACAAAACCTTCCTCTGGAGAGTTATTCACCTCACATGCCTTTGTTACCACCCATTGCTGGACGAACCACCCGTTCCTCATGCACCTCTCTCTAGGGTGTCCACTAGCTTAGACAAGATGCCACTTTTTACATGAAAAAAACACCAGGAACATAAATCCTAGAGTAAAGGTTTGTCAGAACAATCATGATACAAATGTCTTGGGTATACCTACCATTTTTCAGGCCACTAACATTTATGCTCTCATGTATATTAGCCAGAGCAGACAATTGAACTCCCTAACTTTTAAGGGAGTTCTAGATGACATTTTATGAATAACCCTTCTCCCACATAACCTGAAAAAAGTTTCTAACTTTTCTCCCTATTTTTAAAAATACATTAAATAAGGAATAATGCTAGAATTGTAGAGAAGCTATTATGCTAACTAATAGTTTTAAAGTTTCATTTCAACTATAAGAACTCTATTAAAAATAGCAAAGCTTAAATATTTGGGAAAGGAAAAACATTTGGAAGAGGCAAAGAGTTTGAAACACATTTCTAAAAGTAAGAGAATTCATATATTTGGGCTCATTTCTTTACTTGTTAATTCTTTTTAAGTGAAAATGGTTTCCATTCAATATTATCTGTATTTTAGCTCCTGTGCACCTGGTGTTCTTAAATTGTCTGATTATCTGCATATACTGTACAGTATGTCAGCCTGAAAAATCACTGTCATCTTATTTTTGCCACTTATGGAAAAACTTCAAAAATCTAGATTTTAAATTCCATTTGGAAAAGCAAATCTGTGATTTCTGCTCCAGGAGTGGGCAGCACATCTATCAGAAAGGTCTTTGCAACCAGTCTAGTTGGTTGGCTGAACATCAACAGGAAAACTGCACGAATTCTCAAGCATCTTAGATAAGACAATTCTGCTGTAAACCACAGGATTTTCTTTTCCGGTTAGAATAGTTTTTCCTTAGTGAAGTCGTGATTTC
Organism: Atrichornis clamosus; assembly: GCA_013400975.1. NCBI lineage: Eukaryota > Metazoa > Chordata > Aves > Passeriformes > Menuridae > Atrichornis > Atrichornis clamosus. The sequence goes on from WBMZ01013977.1 coordinate 200,565, forward strand.
AACAGACCCAACAACACCATAAGCAACCCTTTGTACTAGTATTCTGAGTAGACTTGTATGTGTAATACACATAACATATGCAGCTCTATATTTGGGGCAGGATTTTATTTTCAAGCTTTCAAGCTTGGTCTTTAACACTAGAAAACACTTGTGAGGTATGGTGCATCATTTGTTTTATTTGTTTGAACAGTTGAATAAAGATGGGATTTTTGGTAAACATTAATTTCTGTATGTTCATTACGACAACATGGCAGCATAATTCAGCTTAAAGGAAATGAATATTTTCCCTACTCTTCTCAAAATTACCCCCAACAAAGCAATACAAGATATTAGTTCTGTAACGACTTGCAGCAGGAAACCACAACCATGTTATTCTAACACCAAAAGATCAAAAATACAAAAAATGGATGCATGAGACCACCTCGATGCAAGAAGAGTACTCACACAAGGAACAGCTATGACTAGGATTGTTAATAAAGCATATAAAAGACTGCCAAGGTTACCAAGACTCAGGACATTCGATAGCATTCTGAGAAGTAGACAGGTGTGGGTAACATGCACACCATGACAATGACAGTAGTTCATAAATTCTGCTTTCTTTGTCCTCAATAAGCAGTACATGCATTTACTGAGGTATCTCCAAAGGGAGCCATACCAGCTCCTTTGGTTTCCACTTGGGTTTATGCCAGATCTAATTTCACCATAACTTAGAGTACAAGGATGTGACATATCACACTGGGCTCTGTGTGAGCCCACAGCTCTTCGGTGCTTTGCAAAGGAATATTAAACCTTTTTCTCTAGCTAGCATTAACAATTTCTAAGGTTTCTGGAGCCAGTTTAGTACCCTGATAGATGAAGTCCTCAAACACTTGGGACAGCATTAAGGAAATCATAAAATCACCCCTGCTTAGGCTCCTTTAAATGTCTCCCTTTAGTTTTCCTCCACCATGACAACTGAACCAGACAATGCATACAGATGGTGCATCTGGTGTGGGCATAGTGAATGGTTTTGCATTGTTTCCCTAAATTCAATTCTAAGCCTGTGGGACAGTTTATCTTCTTTTCTTTTTATTCTCAGTATCTTAATTGTGTTTTGTGCAAGAAAGCTCCTTGACATGATGTTGAGACTGCTGAAAGAGAAGGCGAGTTAAGTAAATTTGCAGAAGTGAAGGCCATCCAACTAGAATAAAGATGGCTGGCCAAGAAAAGTGGCCTGTACTCTGTACTGACTCCTGGATGGTGGTTAATACCCAATGCAGGTGGCTGCAGCAAAGGAAAAGCAGCAATTTGCAAATCAGGGTAAACCCATCTGGGCTGCTGCACTGTGGCAGAACATCCATGCACAGGTAGAAAATATGGCTCTGAAGGTACATCATGTAGATGCTCACGTGCCCAAAAGTCATGCCACTGAAGAGCATTGAAACAACCAACAGGTAGATAAGGCTGTCAAGACTGGAATAACTCAGGTAGAGTTAGACTGGGAAAGGAAGGGTGAGCTGTTTATAGCCTGGTGGGCCCATGAAGCATCAGGACATCTAGGAAGAGATGCAGCATACACACGGATGGGCTTGTGATGCTGATTTCATCCAGTGTTTTGGCTACTGCCAAGCAGTGCTGGCACAGCATCAGTGCTGTCTTTCCAACATTCCACCTCCTATCCGTAGGCTGGATGTGGGAAAGATCCTAGGAGGGGGCACACCTAGGACAGCTGATCCAAACTGACCAAGGGGATATTCCATGGGGGAATTCATTATTTACAATGTTTGCCTTCTGGAGCAACTACTACATGTGCTGAAGCCCTGCTTCCTGGGAAGTGGCCAAAAATCGCCTGATGATGGGAAATAGAGAATTTTACTTTTTTTCTCTTTGCTTGTGTATGTGCAACATTTAGCTCTGCTTTACTAAACTGCCTTGTCTCAACCTACGAGTTGTCTTCCGTCTTATTTTCTCTCCTCCTTTCTAATGCCCCCTGTCCAGCCGAGGAGGAGGACTCATAGAGCAGCTTTGTGGGCACCTGGTATCCAGCCAAGGTCAATGCAGCACACATTGTAGCAATACAAACAATTAAATAACATTCTTATGACCAGACAAGCTATTCTACCTGATTTGGAGGCAATCTAATGAACTTCAGTGAGGTCAAACTAGTTGGGATTCACTTGGCTTAAAATAGCTAAGATACAGATCAGTGTTAAAATTTCGGCCCAGAAAAAATTAGGATACTAAACTATTTTATAGAGGAAGACATATATCTACAGCTACAGTACACAAAATACAAAATACAATCAGTAGCTGGGTGAAGAAGTAATTTTCCTTTATGGTACAGTTCTAAAGCAAGTACATTACAGTTGTTGTTAGCATTATTATTCATTTTTACTACAGTAGTGCCTAAAACCATGCAAAAGATGAGCCTCGTAGGATTTTGTAGTATGCAGAGATACACAGCAAAATACCATAGCTATCCTGAAGAATTTATAGACTTGGTAAATAATATAGGCACCAGAGGAAAAGTGATACAAAAAATGAGCAGTGTGAACAATGCAATCACAGCAAATGTTAGGTTTGCAATGGGAATGAGCAAACAAGATGCTGAGAGGAGAAGAGGGGGGACAAGAAGGCACTAAGAAATGGACAGCTCAAGTGGAAAAGACAAAGAAACGCAGGCAAGTAGGACCAGGATAGAAGCACTTGGGAGAGAAGTGAAGTAAAACTGAGGTGAAGGGTGTTGGCAGAGATTCAGAGCAGACATCCACTAAGCAGAGGGGCAGAGGCAAGTCTGCCAAAAGTGCAGAGATAGCTGAAGACCATAGGTATCCTGCAACAACAGCTGGCTGGACTCTCTGGACTCTCTATTTTCCCACATGGTTGCCCTGGAGCTGGTGAGAGTTTCCTCAGCAGGTCAAGAAGCTTTTGAAACAGCTTCTGCTGGATTCATCTGAGACACATGATGCACTGATTTGTTCTTGTATATGTTCTCACATAATTATATTTATATATTATCATATCCCAGGAAATCATTTATTTGCCATTTTGGACCACAGAACTAAAAAAATAAAGCACATATGACACCTGCCTTAAAAATTATACTAGCTGCCACTCTTTGATTGAAAAAAATCAGGTCTGTAATGAAAACAAAAGTGAAATTAGGAACTTCATTCTTGAACAGACATTACCAGTGTATCTCAAAGAATTAGGATAACCGTCAGTCATAAACCAGCTTTGCTCTTCAATATTTACTGATATATTTTCTCTGCCCTAAGCACAGAGTGAGGAGGCAGTGAAAATCAGAACATAAAATCTTTTCAGGAAACAGCAATTACAACTGACAGTGCAAAATTAACAAGAACATTAGAGATAGTGTGGTTTCGGTTCTTTTCTGTTTTGTGCCACCAGATGAGTTACATAGCAGAGGATCAAAAGGTCATATTATACATAATACTGCATGCAAATCCATGGTAAAGGACACATGGATACAATTTCCTAGGATAAAGGGAACTCTCTAATGCCACAGAAAATCCCACAGAAGTCTGTGGATCTCCTTTGGTGGAGCATTTGTTCTGGAAGGCTCTGGTTTCATGATCCACATGAAAAATTATTTTAAAGGTGTTTTTTATATACAGGGCAGGGGCCCAACCTAGAAAGAATGAATATAAAGACCTCTTGGTTCAAGCAGGCTAAGAGATGTTCCTAGAGCAATGCTTTCATAAAAGGGTTATAAGATCAATAAAGCATATGAATAAGAGATGTGTGTGCACATATGCCTAGAGAGGAGTTAATCTTATCTCTGCAGATAAAATTGGGAAAACCTAAGAAACAAATACATGCAATTCTGGTGGAAATGTTGTAAAACAAATAGAAAATTAAGAGTAGCTGCAGAACAGTTTAAAAAAAAAAGACAAAGCAAACAACCCCTATATTTTCTCTACCTTACTCAAAATAAGATGGACCCATAATCTATTTAAGTGTATACATTCTATCAAAAAGAGAAAATACTAAAACGATCTTCATTCTGTCAGCACTGGAGTTAGTGGCCTGGAGCAGAAATAAATATCTGGAAACAAGCAAAATGCACACATTGTCACGGAGTATAGTCACTCACCAAGAAATCCATTAAAATAAGCAACCGATCTCTGTCACTAGATGTCTTATTCATCATTCAGAAGGTCACTTACTGATTAATTTAAAGCATTTCAGATCAACACAAGAATAACTTGGTGAAATTTAATGATTTCTGAATGTTTTCTGAATGGAAATATCTGTACTAGGTACAAAACCAAACAAAAATGACACAGATGTACATGACTAATAACTTCTCTCACAGCTGAGGAAGGTTTGGCTTTCTGAGAGCGACAAAGAGAGCCCCAGCTCCTTGCAGCAATCTCCCTGATACTTCCCAACTTTTCACTGACCTTCCCTTTCAGTTCATCCTCTACAATAATTTTTTCTTTAATTTTCTTTAAAGAAGATTCTTCTAATATGACTGGCCTACAGCTATTTAACAATCTCAGTAAACTGTAGCCAAAGCTGAGGAGTCTTCTCTGATTGCCATTCACTTGACTGTTTTGGTAGAAGACATTCCTCCTATGTAGATAGCAAGAGTGTTTCTCCACTTTATTTTTTGCTAACAATACCTTCATCACTGTCTTCAAATTTACCTTTTCCTATTAAGACAGAGTAAAAAGCCAAGATGAACATAGAAACACTGCAGAATTATGAAAATATAGTGTATTTTCTGAAATTGGTGCCAGCTTCTGTGTGTTTGCAATCACAGCAAATTGTTATGGAATGAAATGTTACAGGTTTTCAGATAGGGAAAGAAAAGCAATGAAGCTACTTAGGAGCACCCAAGCAAATAATAATTGCAATCCAGCAGCCATCCAGGAACAACTCCTTGGTCCTGTCCAGTCCACAACACAATGGCCAAGGCAGAGAACAGAGAGATGAGGGAATATTAAACATTTCAGGACTTTGGGAAAGTGGTGGAGCCAGAAGCACAGTGAACAGTTCACACTTCCAGGGCAATGATTGCAAAAGCTATCCAGCTTGACCAGGGATAATACAAGGAACCTGAAAGCAGGAAAGGTCTTTTCTGCTTATCAGATATGAAACTAACAAACATGGGGGAAAACTTCCAGTCTTATTTTTTTCTTACCAGCTTTTATGAATAAGTCAAATGCACAAAGTCCCACTGTCGCGTGACCTTCTGCTTGCTTTTGAAGGTTAAGTAATAAGTAATGAATTATGAATAATTCATAATTAATGAATAAGTAATGATCCTTTTCAGAGTGACTGGGATTGACTTGCTGATAGCAGTATTTTGGAAAGAAAAGCTTGCAGTGAAAATAGGATCATTCTGTTCAAAGAACATGAAGAAAAGACACATGGATAAAGGCCCTTAAGGGAGAGGTGGAGGAAGCCAGGTTTATTTCTAGGAATGTCTTAGAAGCTTCTCTATGGGAATAGGGTATTGGGTATAATTTCAACCTCCAAACTAAAAGGTAAGTTCTTAAGTATGAAGAAAGAGAAACTCTGTTCCTGTTTTCTTGGAAAGCCTTCAAAAAAGCGAGCTTGCAGAGAACACATGAAGGGAGTGCTGAACAGGTGCAGGTCTCAGTGTGCCTGCAGTGTGTAAGTCTGTGTAGGCTTAGCAATGCCTCAGGCTGGTTATACATGAATGGTACTCAACGTCACTGTTTACAGGTTTTATAGCTCTGTAATGTTTATCTTCAAAAACAATACTTCGGAGATGATTGACTGCAGTGTGTCAGTGGTGTAAGGCTAGAGGAACTGCCACTAAACAAATATCCTCTCCAGAATCAAGGGACTAGGACAAGCATTTCTAGGTCAGGTAAATGAGAAAGGCATTATCAACATAAAATATTTCTTTTTCCTGCTCTCTGCTCTTCTCATTAATTTCTCCTACCACAATAGTTCCCTTGTACTCCTATCTCCTATATTCTGTTCCATATTACAGCTCTGACGATGTCCACTACCCTTCCTCTTGCAATAATCAACTCAATTTTTCATTTGGTTGAAAACACATGCTATTTTCCCCTCCAGTGGACTGAGGTACATTGCTTATCTCACAGACAGGCAGAACGCACTTATCTTTCGGCTAGAAGATGCTTATACCTATTGAAGTAGCACTCCTCTGGCCAGGGCTTGGGGGGGACTCAGCACACACCTGTGGCTACTTCACTGATGAACTTTGCATCACGTCAGTGGGCCAAGAAGCATTCTGCTCTCCACTGCAGGTGAGCAAAAATGGGAACAGACATGAGCTTCATCTAGGGGAAAAAATTAAATAGTCTGCGTCTCCATTACAGGCATGAAGAAAAGCCCAGGGAGAGAGCTTAAGCTTTAAGCGTCCCTAATTTCCTACCTGTATTAGTTCTGTCTTTGTGAAAGGATTAGGATTTTGAAACACAAACACAGGTGAGTTAAGAAAGGTACTACACTTCTGCAAATTCATTAACTATATGTGTATTTCCTTATCTTACTAACAGTCTTGCCCAATATCATGAAAACATGTAGTTATGAAGCCGTGTCTGAACAGCACCTCATTGAAACTGGAGATACTTTGCTGTCCCTGCAGTTCCTCTGCTGCTGAATTCACTTTCCCTTATTTGTCCATGTGCTGAATGTCACCAGGGTGTTCATGGGTAGTTTGACAAGCAAGTCACTCTGCAGTGGACTCTAGGAAAGATAGGAACAACCCACAGTCTCACATTTGATTTGATAGACCTAAGCAACATGAACTCATGACATATGAAAAATGACAAATAGGTCATGTATCTAACTGTGAAACAAATCCACAGAGTATAGTTTCAACATAACATCTGCTATGTATAAAAAAGGTTATGTGCTGAGTTTATTCATATGATTTTTTTAGAGAAAAGCACACTTAGTACATCTTACAAATTGCACAAATTTATTTCATATGTTTTAATTTTGGATTTACAGATTGCATCAGTTTATTTCATTTTCTTCACATCAAATGAGGGAAATGAAATATCTGTTATGCTAACATGAATCATGTTTCCCTCAAAAGCACTTTTTCCTGTCCACAGTAACTAGGGTGGCAGCGCCATTACTGTTTGCTGTTCTCACAGCTTCTATTTTTCAACTGAAATCCAAATTTGTTTTTGCTGTTAAATAAATCACTTTAAGTAAGTTTGTTTGTAACTTACTTCCAATAAATATTCTTAAAATTAGAGCCAGAGTAATTTGCATTGCACTGAAGGAGCTAATTCAAAGCATTTTTTAATAGATCATAATGTGGAGGCATTTTCCCAATTTTGTCTTTTTTTGGGTCAGTAAATTTTACGTACCTTAATAGTTTCAGCAGAATTAAATATCACTAACTTTATTCCAGTGACACAAAAGATAAGATCAATTTTGCTATAATTGTCGAGTGTGAATTCAAAACTTTAACAGAAACAGCATTTTATCTTAGCAAAATACTAAAAGTGCACGTGCATCTATACACATACATATGTATATATACACCTACATACATTTGTAAATAGGAATGTACACACTACACAGAAATTGACTAAACCGTCTGTTTATATTTAATTGCTACCCAAAGATCTACCAGTAGTACAAATCTGCTTGTGACCTAAACTGTACAGTGCTTTTTGTCTCTGAATCCATATATTTTGGCAGTGATCTTCACATAATACAGATTAACACAAGGTTAACAACTCAGAGTTGACCTTTTATTTTACAGACACACAAAAGATTTTCACATGAATTGATTGCTTTTATTAGAAACTATGAGCACAGAGTAACCTCCTCTCTCTCCACCAAGATTACTGCATACACATCTGGCATAACCAGTCCACGATGAGAGAGAGGCAGTGATGTTTTCCTCACATCAACAGCCCAGACCCCTGAGAGGACCAGGGGTGCCACACATCTATCACAGACATGTCACTACACAGTTAGATATGATGGCCATCACCTCTCTGGGCTGTCATAAAGGTTTGCACATGTTTGCTGATTTCTTTTGCCATCATGTGCATATTTAGCACTAAAATGCCATCACTGCAGGCTTTTTGCTCCAGCACTTTTCATACCTCAGAAGCAACTGCTGCTCTCATGAGTGTCTTCTGTCTCTGGGTAAAAGTGCTGAGGACATGTCTCATCCTCTTGTCTGACAGAGCCCAAAGACATAAATCCTACTGTCAGAGACACATCAATATGTCTTTCACAATAAACCTACGTTATTCTCACAAACGGTGTTTCACAAAGTGGTGCTGAGCCCACAGGTTGGGGTACATGGGAAAGCAGCAACTGATTTTATCAAGTGGATGTCAGCTGAAACACATGACTACAACCAAAGAAATGCAAAATAAAGGGGTTTGGAATTGATCTCACTATTTTCATGTTTTATTACATAGCAATTCAGTAACAATCCATCATAAAAACACAGTAAACATGGTTAATAGACATCTATTTCACTCTTGTAATACAGTGTGCTTCTGTATCTTAAGGAAGCTCCTAGATGATGAATGAATTTTTTTTTCTCTTTCAAGCTAACAGATCTAGGGCATTTTATTTTCTGAAGAATTAAATGACATTGCATGCTGTACCATAACTGATACTACCCATAACACTCAATTACAGAAGAGATAGGTCTTTCTCAAAATGTCACATAAATTTTGGAAGATGTTCTAAAATTACTTCAGTGTAGGAAGTATATTGCAGATATTGTTCTAAGTGTTTTTATTACTCTAAAGAAGGACTAAACTGTCATTTAAGCATTTTTTTAAATAATTCAGGCAATATCTTGGGAGGGTGTTTGGTCTGCTTCACCAGGAATTACCTCATCAGTTTTATGCAGGGTGCTGATAAAACAAGTGATAAAGTCACACATCAGTAGACAAACTTAATTCACTTAAGGCACTAAATTCACTTAAGACACTCACAGTGAACTTTAGGCAGTAAGAGCTGAAGAGGGGGAGATAACCCGCACAGAACACCCACACACTCAGTAAAAAGTATACTGTGATTAGAAAAAAAAGCGTAAGGAAAATTTTCCACACTGACTATGTGAACCAGAGAGGAGCATCTAATACAAATCCCACCCTGTACTCTTCTAAATCTGAGTCTCACATTTTAATAGACAGTGGTTTCAGGGCTGGAAGCTCTTGAATTGAGCTATGTGGCACAAATTTAAAACATCTATCTTAGAAAATACATAGAAGAAATATTGATTGCATCAATTATAAAGAAGATAGAAAGCATTGAAGAACCCAAATTTCAAAAACTTTTACATCCTTGGAGAGAGGATTTCAAGCACTGCACTCAGGGTTACACTGAGAGGATTGTGAGCTGTATAGGATTTTTCTTCTTTCCCATCTCATTCTCATGATAGGAGATCAGAATATCCCTAATAAGAGTGATATAAGTAGCAATCAGTGCTTTTTAGTCATTCTTTCTCTGATCTGGCGACTGTCACACAGCTTACATTGAAAAACTATATATATAATTCATTTTTCTCCCATATTTCAAGCTCCATTATATTTCTGTGTAGTTCTAATGTGTTAATTGTAGATATTAGGTGTCATTTTTTTCTTCTCAACTATGCCTAGACACTGCATTTTCATTTGAAGCTTTACAAGTAATTAAAAGAAGCACAAATAACAGTTAAACCTACTGAAATGTAAGATACTTCCAATCATGTTGAACTGTGGCAAACAACAAGGCAATTGACAATAACTGAAAACTCTTTTCAGAACTCCTTTGGTCAAAGCGTACTCTTTTTTTTTTTAATAATTGACTTAAAGTTCTCAGAATTTTTGCTGCTCTAACTTTGATGTTATTGAATTCTCAACTGAAGGCAATGGATAACGGATCTGAGTTTACTCTTACTTCAATAGGAACCAAAATGGGCTACCAGAAAAGAAGGAAGAATCCAGAACTTAATAAAGAAAAGAAAGAGAAAAAGCTGTATTACTTTTTAGTGTGTCAGTATTTCCATATCTATGAGATCATTAAAATATCTTTATTATTTTCAATTTGACATAAAGAAACCATTGAAAACTAACTTCCTTTTCATTTTAGTATATCACAAGTAAAAGAAGAAAATTAATAATTGGTATGTTAAGAAATGATTTTTATCTGTCTTTGCATTTTTCTGCCAAAAGCTGAAAAGCATTTGGCAAATATTAAGTATCCCTCTAAGGTGACTCTTTCTATTATTGACATATTTAGAAGAATTGAAGCAAAAAAAGTACCAGTGACTGCTGAAAGCCAGAGTGAATGGCAAAAAAGAGTATTTCAAATTCTACAGTCCTGATTACCCACCCACAGTCTTCATCACACAATGACACTCCTCTTTCTCTATGAAGACAAGATGATTTACCACTGCCTTCTCAATAATTGGAATATTCATAAGCAATTATACCTGTGTTCAAAGAATGTTCTTGGACTTCAGCTCTTGAATAAAACTATTATCAAGGATTAAAAAAGAGAAATCACATTTTCACAGAAAAGAGCACATGTTCATTTTACCAGCATATATCAACTCTATTCATGAAATGCATGAAGTTGTACAGCAAATTTACTACAGCTTCTGTAATTTTAGAGACCTTAAGTCTGGTAACACCTCTTACAACTTGGACTCCAGATAAGATTTAAAGTCACTGTGATCCTGTTGATGCAGAGTCACAAACTGAATTAACTACCAAAGTATCTTTACATATAAGTCCTGCAACAAACATCAAGAAAGAAAAACAATCAAAATTTCTTCAAATTTACCAGTGGAAATGTAAACATTTCACAATACCAGAGCAAGTTGAAAGAGTCATACCTTAGAAAGCAGGCAACTTTTCAACTTCAAAAGTTATCCTTTTAAAATGCTGTATTTTGGCAGTGATTACTCTGGAACAGAAAAGCAAGATATTGCTTATTTTACTTCAGCCTAAATGCATAGAACCTCCAAAGGGGCTTCACCAGGTTTCAAAGCAAGCCCCTGGAAATCTAGAATTGAAAATGAAAATAAAAATAAATATTGTAAACAAGATGTTGCTGCCATAGCATCTCTTCTCAGTGCGAACCAGACTGCTCTATACTGGCGCAGCAGATCCGAACACCATCCTGCACCACTACAGAGCCTGGATTTCACTTTGCTGCACTGAGTGCTTTATCTCACGCAAAGAAGGAAATACCAGGGCAGCCGTGTGCCAATTCCACACCAATTCCACACTCCAGTCCTGGAGCTGGTTAAGTGAACACCCAATTTCAGTGTGTCTTGACAGTCTGGGTGAAAGCAGGGGCACAGGCCAGTGCTTCTGCAGCCACCTGCCAGTGCAGCTCTTCCAAGCAGTCCAGCTGCTTCACAGTGAAGGGAAGCAGGAGCTGCCAATGGATGGTTGCTTTCTGTACCTGGAGACTGCAGCCTTTATCGGATAAACGTGCTTTAAAATTCCACCCACACATAAACCCGGCTCTAAAGCAAACCTGGAAGACTTTGTGCCAGTGATCCTCAGGCTGAACGGATTTAGCATAAAACCCAATTGCACACCCTCAGCCTGGAAGCAGTCACGAGACACCTCCTCCCTGCCAGACGGCTGGGCAGTGCAGTGGGCTCACTGCCAGCTGTGCAAACCCCTCGCACTCACAGCATTCCCTAAGACACGCTGGTGACACCCAGTGAAGTGTGGACATTGAGGTCTCCCTGGGACAGCGACAGGAGGGATGTGGGCAGCACTGCTTCTGGAGAGCCTGAAAGCTGCCACTCGTCAGGATGCAGAATTTGGAAAAGGCTGATGCTGAGACCCAGGAGCAGGGCAAGTTCACTGAAAAGTGAAACAAAGGGTGACATTCCAGCTTCAAAGAATAAGTGGCAAAACCCATCATGGATATCTCTAAAACCTCCTGACTTGAAGCAAACAAGTGACCTGTTGCTTACAAGCAAGTTAAATCCAGCTAAACTTTCGTACTACCAAAAAAGTGAATTTTTTGTGTCCGTGGGTAGGTACATATTGATAAGTTTTACCATGTAATAAATACCACTAACATTGCAGAAGATGACAGGAAATTACACAGTAGCTATAAATACACACAAATTCTTAAATTTGCATAGATTCTTCCAAAGAAGTTGATGATGCCTTTTCTCTAATGAGTAAAAATGATGCATTCTTTAAAACTAACTGTAATGACTTCTAAGTAGTAGAACCTGGTAGTATATCTCTCCAGGTGTGTTTATTCACTGGCACTTTTAAGAAAAATCAGATTTCCTATGTGGATTTATTTCAGATGTTTGCAATAACCTGACTTCTGGAAAATATTTCAGATGGGAAATAGAAATTACTGGAACCCGCTTAATGAAGCAATAGAATTCCTATTTTTGGTGTCTGAATGTAATAATGGGCTTATTTCTTACTAGAATTTGCTCTTAATGATGAAGGGGACAACAATAGACACCAAAAGCCAAAAAATACAAATTTCAACTTAAGTTCAATATGCTTTCAATGTGAAAATGCAGTATTTCACCTAGAATCACATTTTAAAAATCCACAGGTAAACAAAGAGTTTAGCTGTTCTGAAAAAAATCAGTGTGGTTTATTTCTGGCAAAGAATATATGGCTTTTCTTGATCCATGTGTTTCCCCCAGCAAGCACTGTGCATCCATCATTCTACACATTCTGGAGCACGGTGCATTGGAGTAAAGCATCTGCTGTACAAGAACCCCTAAGCTGGCAGCTGTGTTTTGCAGACAGACCTTGGGAGTTGTTTATTGAGTTGTTGGTGGTGGATGGGAGCATGGTTCATAACGCTGCAGGATAAGCTCTGCAGACTCACCTTTTGCAATAGAGCAAGATGGGCTCTGGCTCTAAGTTGTAAGAAAAGTGACAGATATAGACCCTTCCTCAAATTTCATTATGATGGTGAAGCCATCTGTTGGGAAAAAATCACTTGATGCATTATGAAAAATTATATTTTACTAAACTTCATTGCATTTGTTTTAGGTATTTATGATCCTAAGTTTTAACTTTAGGGCTTTCTGAAAATGACTAAACATAACCACCATAAACTGGCAGGGGGTAGAGACAAATTCTTTCCATTTGAGCAGATATATGTGGAGCCCACTTTTTAACTTTTGGCTTGTAAAGTTACTGTCTTAGAAAACTAATAATCAAATGCAATTGAATAGAGAAATGCTCCAGATTTAGCTGTAATTTGTTGATATATAAGAAGTAGTGGAGCAATAAATGTAATACAAAGGAAAATGCCAAACCCTTCAGCCCAAGAGATCTGCACAGAACCAAAACTTTCTACAGGGCTACTAAAGAATCCAGCTGATAATTCTCAGCATACTTCAAGATTTCATTTCCACAGTTTAAATTTCTAAAAGTCAGCTTTGAAATCAATGGAAACAGTCTAAAGTCTTTGGCAGGGCTCACAACATGTACATTATTAACCTCCAATTTCTCCATCATCAGCAGAGTCTATTTGCTTAAGAACTGGTCCAATACGTAGTTAAGTTACAGTTAAGTACAATATATGCACAGAAAGTTATGTAAGAGGATAGCCAAAGTAAAGAAGAGATACAAATGACGACAAAATGTAATAATTATAACTGCATAATGTGATTACTACTTTTACGGAGTTGTATTTGTTCAATACATTTGTTCTTCATTGCCTCATATTTAAGGAATATGTAAAGTGACTCTTAGCCCGAGGGAGCTCAGTTTTGGGGAAATGACACACACATGCAACCCTGAGAAAAGATAATGAAGAACGAGTCTCAACAGATTGAAAATTCAAATGCAGTTTAATTGAAAAAGTTGAAAACCAGAAGACATTTTTTTCCAATTATTTCAGCTTCTGCTATAAACAAAGATGAATGTTTCTTGAGCTTTAGCCATTAATAATGTTGCTATAAAGCTCAAGTATGCAAAACAAAATTAAATAAACAAGACTGATTCATCATTACACTCCAGTTGTTTCGTAGTGCTCTAGTGAAGCAGTAAATGCAGAAAAAACATGTTGCTAAACCAGCTTTATGGCTGTTCTGCACCACCAAAGTGGCACAGAGCAACTTATCACATACATGTAGCACAAACTGACTTGAAAAACCTCTTCCTTATTCTTCATATCTCTGTCCTCTCTCGCTTCCCCTAGCAGTTGCACAAGATTAAGACAACTAGTTACCCTCCTGCTCCTGTGATCCATTCTGTACTTAAAGCCATATACAATTACCTTCTTGTTGTCACTCACCCCTGAAGCTGCTCCTCGACGTAAAGCTGGTGAGTACCGAAGACGATGGCTAACCCTGACTCCTGTCCTACAACTGTGCCTGGCTGCAGCCCAGCTCAGAGCCAGGGCAGGACTGGGAGCACTGAGTATAAGCTGTACAAACACATGAACAATTCTAACGATGTGTTACTAAGAGCTGTAACTAAAACAGTGGGGAAAAAACAAAACAAAACAAAAAACAAAACCAAAATGCAAAACCTCTGGAAAATGAATGTGCCTATGATGCATACCTGCAATTTGTAAGACACTGCTCAGCAAAGCACTTACACTGCTATCACTGAAGCTGAGCTTTCTGAAGTACTTTGGCACACTTCACTTTTGGATGAAAACTCTTATGAACACTTGATGACAATTTCTAGGTGGTGTGAAAGGGGCATCCACTTCTGCACTAAGCACCCAATGGAGGAGAAAAGCAGAACATGCAGCAAAGGTGGCAGGGACAGAGCAAAGGCGCTAAATGCAATTCAGGCCTGCTTCATGTGTGAGAAACTGATCCACAGCTCCTCAGTGGCAGGGATGTGTTTTCCCATGCTATCCTTGTGTCCGGCTGACTGCCAGCCCATTTCTGAGGTGGAAAGTGAAAGTGAACCTCCTTACCCATTTATTTTCTTTAGAACAGTGAAATAACTCATCAGCTGTTACCTAAGCCAGGAGGTAAGGCGGCCTCCTCAGCTGCAACTCTGCACTTTCACCAGCTCACACCCTTTTACACTTGCAGCCTCACTGTGGCTCTCCACTTCAGCACTGCTATCCATGGCCATATCCACAGAGGAAGCACAAAGCCCATGTTCCCTTACACTAGGATGAATTTTTTTCAAGTTCAGGACCAATTTAATCCATGTTACTGGTTGAATTAAAAATCATATTTTCCTGATATGCAGAGAAAAGAAAAAAAGTACTTTGTATATCCCTTATCCACTTTATTTCCAAAAAACCCAGCAGGAAAGTTCCATTTTTAAGAAAGCCCAGGGGAGATTAAAAGTAATGGAAAAATACGTAGTTAAGAAAAGTCCACTTACAACTGCAGCAAGAATTAGACGCAAATATGATGGTCTAGAACCCCATGTAGAGTTTAAATTCATTGGCATAAGGACAAGGAAGACAACTGCAATGCTCTCTCAATGAATGATTTTCAAAAACACATTGGATATATTTACCAACTAACACTTAACTCAGGAGAGGACAGCCCCTGACATTTACTGACTATTATTAGACTAAAGCTCTCCAATGTTTTACACTTACAGGATAAACTGCAGGCTGGAGAACGAAGAATGAAAATAGGTACAGCAGTGTACGTAAGGAGGCTGATATTGACAAATTTTGAAGGGTCCAGCTCTCACCTACATCACCAAAGCTTGCATTGCATGTGCTTGATACTCCTGGGGATTTTTCTGAGGGTTCCCAGTCCCAGCTTTTACCCACTCAGGCAGGACTTTCATTGATTCATCACAGTTTAATATTGGCATGCCTAAGGTACACCCTAAGATACTGATTCTCTCTTCAGTCACTAGCAGCATTTTCGGTTCAACTGGTAGATGAATCTACAGCATTTAAAAATCTGAAAAGCATTTATATGGTTTTTAAGAAAATTATGCACACACATTGAATCATTGCCTCCTGCCATCTTTTCATTGGCTGTGATCACACTCCTTTGAAATGAGAGAAAATCACAACTGTGCATACATGATTAACTTTAATTAGCAAGCACCTACAAATCAATTATTAGATTGTCACCTAATTAGCTAGAATAGTAAGCTATGAGCAGCTGAGAGAAATTTCAGAGAAGGATGAGAAAACAAACAGTGCCAAGCACACATTAATTCGGAGCCAAGTTTAGCATCACTGAAGAGGAACTGAGATGGGTTCTGTGAAGCTCTGACCACTCTTCCGGTTCAAGTCATGAGGACATTAAAAAATTTCTGTAAAACTGCAGGTCCTCAGGCATCACTCTGAGCACAAGAACCAGCAAATAGAGCTGCGGTACCTAGATGATGTGTTACTGCACTGTGCTGCTCCACAGTACACAAGCTCAGGAGTTCAGGTGATTTTATTTTCTATGTAGTTTAAAAATGTTATATCAGAGACAAGAACATGTTTTGCCATCCTGGCCTGTCTAATTTTTCCCTATGTCATCTCCCTTCTAAATCTTGGCTCAGATATAGTAATGTTAAGAGGATTTGGTGGACAGGGCACCCAGGCTATTGACATAATTGTAGTTTCTTTTGTTGAAATGGATGGGATCCTTGTAAGAATTCCTAGGGCCATAATTTTGGCTGTAATATCACAAATCATAGGCAATATGATAAAGAGGTTCTGAGCCGCTTCATTATGACTACACTTTTTTAATATTAGAGAATGCACATCGTAAATCATTCCAGTCAGGGATGAAAAAATTTGATTAGAATTTGCATTTCCTGATGAGGATACTACATGAGCATATGCATCATATGCTACCCAGGGTGGAGGGTAGGTGCTGGTTTTGGAACAGGGTAGTTGGACTCAAGTTGGACTCGCCATTCAGGTGATTTGGTCCTGAGAGCATCTTGCTCAATTTCTGGAGGAAAAAAATCTCCAGAAGGTCACCCCTTGGTGGATAAGGCAGAAAAGGAATTGAACTTACATTTTGTTTTTGAAATAGTTTACTCCAGTAAACATCTAATGAAGGAAAAAAAAAAAAACCCCAACCAAACCGCCAAACACATTTCCTTTCTTTTTGTCTTCCTCTAATGAAATACCTTGCAGAAGGATCTTTATTCATCCTTTTCCACTACTGCTATTTAAAACATTAAGTCTTTCTTTATAACAAATGGAAAAGCACTACTCATGTAAGTGGGAGTTCTAAAAATTCCAATGTGCGGTTGCTCTTTATATGAAAAATCATTTATTCTTTTAATATGCAGTGCACAGAACAATTCCCTTAAGTATTGCTGTTTCTGACTTGATATGAATTTGGCTTTCTCCCTCTCTCCCCAGTTTTTCTCATCTAACAAAATCATATCAGCACAAATGGCATTATGCAATGTACCTAATAATGCTCCTAATGTAAAAGCCTGTCTTAGTCTGCTTTCATCAGAGGTTTCTGCCTGTGCTTTAACAAAATAAAATGAAAGAAAAATTTGGAGTATTTGAAAATCTTTATAACAAGCCTAATATGGCATATCTTCATAAGAAGGAAAAGTGAAAATAGATTTTTAAAAAGTGAGTACCTAAGAATGCTTTCCCTAAAATACAAGTTTTGAATAAGCCAGCCATTGTTATGAAGACCATCAGGCACTGAAGACAGCCATTGGGGTAGTGAGCTGGCAATTTCAGCACCACTTAAACTTTCTCCTTGCTGAACTGTACAGGAAGCTTGGCTTTCAGGTAGGAGAAAACATTTTATTCTACATCTTACTCTTTCAGAAGGCTACTCAGAAGAGAACAAGAGCTAAATGCTATAATCAATGCAGACTGACACACAAGGATTACCGTGCATACTCCCCAAGTACTCACAGTGTGATCTGCATTTCCCATGCTACAGAGATGATGAAAAACTAGAATCTGTAAAATAAAGTGTCCTCAGTCTTGTAGTAGAAAGTTGTGCCCTTTTTCCTCAGAGAGGGCATCACCAGAACAGTAATCATTTATGAAAACTGTATGCTAAGTTTTGAAACCCATTCTTGACATAAATATCTGGCAAGGCATATGATAAGAAGATCTCTAATGCAGTTGATTGACTACCTTAGTCTTTAATTGGAAAGGATTGCCATGTGAATCTCCTGAATGATGCAATGTCTATTTAAGAGCATACGTTTATGCTGGAGCAGTTTTCTACAAGTTGATTTTGCTTACAAAATGATGCTTCTTACAGAGGACATTATTTTTTTCTTCCACAGGATGAGAATGATTAATAACCACATTTTTGCCTTGATCACACCAGACTGATGGGTCAGCCAGCCAGAATGTCTGTTATGCTAGACAAAAAAAATACCCTCCTGTAGTATTGATAATACAAACTGTTTATTAAAAGAACCCATGACCAAGAAAAAAATAAAGCAGGTGGAGAAAAGATTTTTTTGCTAAAACAAGCAGCTGAAATCCCTTTCAGGCTTATCAGCTTGAATTGAGGATTATCTACTCCTCATGCAACACTAAATATGATAAAGGAAAACATACTGCCTGTTTCATCATTCACACTAAAAGAAAATGCTTCTCTTTGAGCTGAAATAAAAGCACCAAGAACATACTGAGCACTGCTGCTGCTAAGCATTTTGCACAGACAAAACCCCTTGATACAAGGAATAAATAGTTTTGCCACATTAAATTATTACATTCCCAGTACTGTAACAGACTTCAAGAAGGACCTGTCACAAATTTCCTTCTGGATTTAAGAACAGTGCAATGACAATAGCATGTTATCGACACAAAACAAATGTGATGCCACGACAGGCCCACATAGCTGCTCCTTCAAAGCCTTCACAAACCGAGAATGAAAACAGAGTTTATCCCCTAATTCCACATAACAGTTATTACATTTTTAATGTACAGAAAGTGTTTTCCTCTCTTACCTTTGACAGGCACGTGCTGAAAGGATGCTCCAAGATACTTTTCAGCATGCTGGTGATAGAGGAATCCCTGACTTACATAGGTCAGCTGCCATGGCACAATACTACAAATGTCAGACGAAGTAGTCAGAATTACCCAGTGGCTTGATAAAAATCAGCTTACTTCAGATCTAATCTAGAGCCTGCGTACTGATAGGTATGTATTAGAGAAATGGCAAATATGAGAGAATCGAAAGGACAACTGAGGAACAAACCATGAACTTAGATTGTTATATCTATTAACTTTAGTAGTATGGGAAATGCAGGGTTACTGTTCCTGAGCCTTGCAAAAGAGTCCTGTGAAATTTATCATATCCAGAGTTCTTCTTTGAACAATTCTGCATAATATTTTTGCAAATATAATTAAAATTATTTTGAAAGGATTGGTATAACTTCCAAGACTTTCTCTCAGGAGAAGAATCTCCCAAACAGTCTTTAGGTTTTCAATATGAAAAGAAAATTCCATTTATTCTGTTTGCTATTTTACAACCTCTTAAATTTACTAAAATAATGAAAACACCATCCATGAAAAAAAGAGTCCTAAGAAACATAATTTAGCCTGTGGATCAGTGAAAAACGCAGCATCTCTAATGAATAAACACTGAGATTTTTCAGGAGACTGAATAATCCAGAAAAATGTCAAGAAGATTTTGCATGCATAGAGGTGCAAATATTATCAAGCAAAGCAGCCAGCCCTATTTTCTGCACCTTCCTGCAAAGCCATGAGGCTTCTGCTCCTGGATGTAGCCATGATTGCTTTGAACTTTTGGACAGATTCCCTTTTTGAGCTGCAGCATTTTGCATCTGCTATTTCATTTGGAAACGGTTTGCATTTTAGAATCCATTAATAGTGCACCAGTAAAAAAGATAGCTAATATTACTTTCATATCCTGTTGCTGCAAACACCAACAGTGGGACAATGGTTACTTTTCATATTATATTAACTGCATTATCTATAAGTCAGGAAAAAGTAGCCACAGAACACAAAAAAAAAGCTTTTTAAAAAAGAAGTTAGGATGGGCAGTATTTCACAAAATTAATATAAAGCTTTTGGATATACAACCATAGGATTTTAGTGTCAACACTTAACGGAAATATTACACAAACGAAAATACATACTTTACCATTATCTCATGAGAAATAAAGTTTAACAAAAAAATAACATACATTTCAATACAGCTAAATCATTTCTCATGTTTGCATAAATTAAGAGGAAATGAATTCCTATGATAAGTGCTAAGGTGCAGCAGTAAAATAAAGATTATCCTGTCATTCCTGTAGAGGCACATGTGATTCTGTCTCTGGTCTTTATTACCACTTGTAGCACTGCTAACATCAGTGATTAGGGATAAATAGATACATTTACCTTTATTTAAGCAGTAATCCCTCTGCTTAGGTATAAAGAATAAACTCAGTTCACAGCAAATACCATGGTAAAGTGTTTCATTAAGTAGGCTCTTTCTGGAACAGCTGGCAGGTCATGAAAGATTGAACTTCTTTCTGTCAACCTGAATACAACTAAAAATCGAACAGCATAAACAACTATCTCAGTTCTCAGTCACAAGCAAATGTGGGTACTATTGCAACAACAGTGAGTTTGTGGTAAAAAGATAATCTGCATCACTCCCTTGGCAGTGACACAAAATGAACAGATATCCTCCCATGGTCTCTGCTGAGGAATCTGGCCAATACTCAGTCTCTGCTGTGGAGTCTTTAATATTTTGTATTAGCAATCTTATAGCACACAGTAGTTCTGTAGATGCTTACCAACGAATACAAAAATGGTGATAAAATCCTGTTTTGGCACTAAGTCTTCTTTTAAAGTGAAAATGAAGACAATTTAAATTCTGCCACAGATTTTGTATATACAAGTCAGGCTCCTAATCAAACCCAGGACACTGAAGAAGCACATGCATTTCCAGAAATATAGAAATACTCTGAACCTAGTGGCAGAGCCATGTGCAATGTAGGTACCACAACTTCTGCTCTGTATTCAGATGCAAACTCATGTTTGTCTCTGGGTTTAGTGCAATGGTAATGGTTCTCATGAAAGCCCAGATCTGTGCTCAGCCCAGAGCTTTGTTTGTTCATTCAAGCCCAGCACTCAGGATTTATCAGGACAAAGGATGCTTCATTCTTTCTGGAGTGTGAAAAGAAAGAGCACACCAGTTTATTGCTGTGATGTGTGCTATGTCCTGTGCAAGGGCAATCTACCTCTTCCTTTAGGAAATAAAAAAACCAGGGAACAAATTATGTCACATTACTTTGAATCTTGGAAAGAGGCAAGCAGAAGTGGAACTTCTCCTTGGTGGCAGATGGGTTGGCCTGTCAGCTTTCTGCAACTTCTGAATATAAATTTCAAGTGTGGCTGCACAGCAGTTACAATTCCTTTAAATCAAGGATACCATGGGCCTGCAGTTCCTAAAGTCACTAACCATGAATTCCAGCTCTGTCACTGTACCAGCACTGTGAACCAGAGGAATGAACTGGAAACTAAGAATTGTTTGCAGGATTGCACTATCCTCGCTTGAAGGTAAAATGATTCCCAGCCTACTTTTGGATGTTGGTATTAAGCATAATGTAAGCCTTGAAGAGATGATCATTCAGGAAAAAAAGGGGCCAGGGATCACACAGTAGAGCTGAAGATGAAATGGGGTCTCTGACCATGCAATGTTACATGTTCCTAAAGGTAAAAGGGTAGGACAAATCCACCATGAGAAAAGCATCCCGAGTTCCCAACTTGACACCTCAACCATCAGTTTGTGATGGAAGTTTTTAGGGCAGCTTAAGAAGCAGTCCTTGCCCATTATGCACGTTTTATGGCCTGTAGTTCATAAAATAATCTGTCAGTTATGAAAATGCTGTGAGCAACTAAAAGTCACTTAAATTAAAGAAATCACGACTTAAGCTTGCATTAAAAATGTAAATTTATATACAATTGCTAGGAAAAGCAAAGCTTCTGATTTTATAACCCAGTTTAGGGAACACAGAGAGATGGAAGGGTAAATACCACAGGCACGGCTGTATTCAGATTCACTCCTCCTGCAGAAAGGATCATAAAGGGTCTTCAAGAAACACAGATGTGAGAGGAGAGAGGGACTGCACTTTCAGGAGTGCACCTAGATTAGATATAACCCAAATTATGGAGCAGTTTAATTGAAGCGAATGAATTGCTGCAGCTCCCCAGCCCTCAGGACTGAAGCCATTAGGGGCCTGGTGAGCCCCTTACAGCCTCCTGTGGTCTCCCCCATGGTGGGGCCAAGGCAAGAGCAGGGACACAGCACAGAGCCAACCTGGGGCAGGGGCAGAGGGCCTGCTGACACTGCTCTTCCCAGGAGAGCTGCCAGTGCAGAGCAGCCCTGGGGTGGGGATGCCCTCACCACATTGATGTGCTGTCTATTGCAAGTAAGACGGAGCCTTTGATTTTCTACAGACAATTCCATTTTTGGTGAAACTTATTGATCCATTTTGGTGAAACCACCTGAGAGGTGGGACGCACATTATTGCTCAAGAAGAAAGTATTTCTCATAAATAATGTGTAGACAAAATCCTTGCAACTCAGAGCAAACCTAGGTTGCTCAGAAAAAGAGACGCATTTCCAACCAAGCCATGAGTGTCAACAACTGAAAAGGTCACGTCCCCGTATATAAAGAAACCTCCCTCAGTTGTGAGCTAAAGCCCTTCTGCCACAGGCAGGTGGAGGGAGACAGCATTCATTTCTGCAATGCTCCTCTGGGGATTTCACAAGACTAAAGTGTCAGCAATCTTAAAAGTCTCCAGAAACAAGAGATATTTTTTGGCAAGCCAAATGTCGTGGTTTTGCTAGA